>CANSZD010003254.1:2212500-2432500 GCA_947648045.1 Beta corolliflora | reverse complement strand
TTTTCTCTCACTAAGGGGAAATAAAGGACCCAATTTCAATTTTAGAACAGGACCCCTCAAATATCCAAGACGGCCCTATATATATATATATATATATATATATATATATATATATATATATATATATTATTGGCTATTAATTTTGACAAAACCCATTACTAAATTTTTCAAGCATAACAAGCAACGCCAATGTATTGTAAATTTGGGATCTTGAGACATGGTATATGGCTACAAAAAATTTAGTTGCTACTTACTAATTACTATGAGCAGAATTGGATTTTGGTTCTTATATTCCTTTTATGTTCAACTTTTTTGTTGATTAATCTTGATCGTGGATGGAAACGAAAGGCCAAAATTTTTCTAAAAGCTTGACTGAATTCATAGATAGTCTAAGGCTACAAGTTTTTCTTTTTGCACCGCAGTTACAAATGTATAATATTATGTATAAATAATAGTTATAGAAAATACAATACGTAATAGTGACATAGAAGTATGTAGTTGTAGACTTGTAGTTAATTGGATAGAAAATGTTCAAGTGACAAATGACAATCATAATGTGATGTTTGTCTCTTATTCTTGCAAAACATTAACATATTTCAAGTTATATGTTATAATAAGAAGCTAAACAAAAAAAAAAGCAAAGTAAAATAATTGACTTGTAAATTCGAGTATCATTTGATCCGGATAAAAAAATTCGGTTTTGTTATATTTTAGTTTCAGTTCAAAATATTTCATTTTTTCAGTTATGTTGAGTTTCAGTTCAGTCGAGTTTCAGTTGAAATCAGTTTTGGGTTAATATTGAGTTGGGCAACGGTCAGGTTCGGGTTTGAATGCAAGTCTGTTTGGTCAGGTTAGAATATGATCTTATCGGGTGCCGGTCGGGTCAGTGTAATCTCAGGTCAGGTTTCGGTCAGGTCTGGAGACTGACCCTCATAGGTCGAACCAGATTCAGGTTGCTTGGATATCAGGTTAACCCACCGGTCATGTCTGTTTCTGACACCTCTACTTGCAAGGAACCTTCATGTCACCTTAATTATAAAAAAAGCAGTAGTCTTCAATCACGTGAGTTGTCGCACAATTACACAAGCCTCACCTATGATTTGACTTTATTGGGAAGTATTGTAGGATCCCTTCGTTTTTTTTCCTATAACAAACTTTTTTTTGAATATAACAAAATATAACAAACTTTTTTAAAATGGTGGCAATACTATGTATTTCTAACGAGTGATGAAGAAAGTGCGGAAAAATCAAAGTATCGTGAATTATGTGATAATCGGTCAGAAATCTAGTTATATCATGCCTCCCTTTATAAAAAAATCTGTTGCAACACTTTCACTCTTTACACTAGCTATATATTCGGTGGTAGTTTGGATAATACTAAAACACATAGGAAATGTATATGATAATATATTCCTATCCTTATCCCTCTAAAACATCTTTTTAGCAATAGTAAAATCTAAGTTGCCTCCAAAATTAACTTTTAGTATTAATGAAATTCATATCGCCTCTAAATGTTTTCTTTAGCATCAATTGAATTATGATTTCCTCTAAATGTGCTTTAAAGCATTATTGAAATTGATGCAGCCCCAAAAAGCACATCCATTACTACAAAAATACCTTTACGAGTGGCCTCCAAATTGTCTTTAGTGTCGCCTAAGAGACAATTCCATAGCTACCGACTCTAAAACTATTTCGAATTTTAGAGTCGCCCCTTTGAGGCGACACATATGCTATTATGTAAGTCGCCTATTGTCTAAGAGGCAGCACGAAAGATATATTTTTTAAAAAAACATATTAATTAACCATTACAAGTAACCTCTGATGTTTGTAGGCGACACTAAAAAAGTTTTCCAGATTATTTATAACAAATTATTAATTATACCAAGTCGTCTATATACTACGAGGCGATTGGAAAGATATTTGTTTTATTATTTTGTAAAAACTAATTAACCTTCACAAGTTGCCGCTAAAATTTGTAGGCGACACCAAAAATTGTTTTCTGAATTAGTTTATAATAATGTATTAATCATTCTGAGTCGCCTATTGTAATAACAGTTGACACGAAAGGTATTTTATAATTTTTTTTATAATTGATTAACCATTAGAAGTATTCTCTCCCACATTACTCCGACCTAACAATTGTGTTTTGACAAAGTACCTCATTAGCCAAACAGGCTCTTTATATTATCATGGAGCTATAGTCAATTAATAATAAAGTATTTGTGATACAATTGAAGCTAAAAAGAAGATATATTATTCGTATCGAATTACAACAAATATATGCAACCTTAATTACATTAAGCAAACATAGTGTAAGAGCAGGGGCAGTAGGAGACTCTGACAGCGGCAGCCAGCAGCAGCTCTACAACATTCTCAGCAGCAGCAACAACTAGCCAATAGCAGCATCATTTACCAGTGACTCGATCAGGTGCTACTTCACCTTCGAAACTAATATTTAGGAAATCAATGCCATCTATAATTAAGCTCCAAAATAATCATTAGATGACCACTGACCAATCTAAGACCAAACATGACCGCTGACCAATCTAAGACCAAACTAAGATATGTGTATCATAATGATGTCAATAAACAAAGGCTTTGTAGTTAAATGATAGGCTTCTAAGATAGATCACACACATAAGCTCACAGCTTATTGGTCACATAGATTTAAACCTTACTAGTGGACACTTATACTTCTAGCTTAACAATTCTTCAAACAAAGCCATTAACAACAGATTCCCAAAATTCTACTTCTAGTTATAACTTTGAATAAAGGATGATGTTTACTCAGCAATCGTAAGTTCTAATATTTAATCTCCAATGTTATGAAATAGAGAATTAGGCTAATTTGAATTATTACTTGGATTACACAGAAGTTGCTGCATCGAAATTGGAGATGGGTTACTAAAGTTGTAGAGCTCTGTTTGCAGGAGTACACACCGAAACAATCTAGTTCGCTACCTAACTTCTCGCAGCTACAAAAATCTGATTATCATCACACGACAACTTTGAATCCAGAGAGGATAATGAATCATTATTTTGGATCCATTTCCATAATTAAAACCCCAAATTTTGAGTAGAGAAATTACCTCAACACCAAAAATAAAAGCTCTAAAATTGAGTTTAAATTAAAAGGTAGAGATGCAAATTTATTGAATCTGAATGAAGATTAAGAGACGAAAACTCACGAACATGGGTATTAGAGAGGGAAGAGCACAAATTTAGGTATTTGTTCTTCACAATTAGAGAACCTCTTCTGAAAGAGGCTTTTTGTTTAGCTTTGTTAGAGTGTTTACTAAGGTTAAATTACCTTTATTTCAGCCAGAAAACCTTAAATAAGTCTTCCACCGAAAATCAAACAAAAACCCTAATATTGAATTAGATTGACTTAAATTAAAACTCAAGGAAATGATACAATACAACCATAGATTCTCCTTGAATAATCTTCAATCTCCTTGAATAATGATCCATAAAGATGAAAGCCATGACACCATGAAGATACAGATCAGACTGGACGCTTATCACTTCAGCACTTCACTGCAGGAACATATAGATGGATATATAGCAGAATTTCAGGAAACAATTTCCTAACATCTGTCATAGGATCGCAAACATAATCAAACACATGAATCATTCAATGGGGATTAGATATACAACCTTTGTAGCTTGATTTTCCTATTGTATGCAGGCTTTGAAGATCTAAGCGAGAGACCCAAGTGTTGCTCCTCTAATCAGTCCATGAGCACCAGTTGAACATCAACGTCTGAAAGAACGAAAGAGAAGAAATTCTATTGCTTTTGATGGTATAGGCGCCGGTTTAGGAGATAGTAGATTAGGATTTCTCAAGCTCTCTCTTTTGTGAAAAGAAACTGCTTAATAAATTAATTGCCTAAACCCTAATATTATATCGTGTATATAATAAAAGAATCCTAGCCCAATTAGGAGAACCAATTCTCCTACTACTCCCTTTATGGTCGGCCAACTCAAGGCCTCTATGGGCCTAGTGTTGTTTTGTTCAACTTGTGCTACAATGTGCGACCTCATAGGATTAATATATTTTAGTTATAGGCCCAACTATTATTGTGCTATTAATCATATTTATTCTCTAGCAAGAAAATACGACTACAAAAATAATTAACTTTATTATCTTCATAATTTAATTCCTATTTATATTTATTAATTGTCGGGATATCTAAGGACATATTCCTTCAATCTCCCACTTGTCCGAAGACAAGAGCGCAATGTTAAATTCCTTAAGTCACTTAATGCCAAATTTGATAATACTATGTTATTCTCAAATTTTGTTCATTGATTGCTGAGTTTGAACTGTTCAAATAAGGAGTAACTCTTTAATACTATTCCGCATGGCCATGCAATTTCCCAGTTCTCGCTCATCAAGAGT
Organism: Beta corolliflora; assembly: GCA_947648045.1. Lineage (NCBI taxonomy): Eukaryota > Viridiplantae > Streptophyta > Magnoliopsida > Caryophyllales > Amaranthaceae > Beta > Beta corolliflora. The sequence continues at coordinate 2,428,098 of CANSZD010003254.1, read as the reverse complement.
CCCAGACACCATTCCTATTTAATAGGAGGACTTATCCAGTCTTTTATGACCATAACTCCCACTCAATTCAGCGTCAAGGTTAAACTAATTATATTGTGGTTATTAAGACATATTCATGTCTAAGGAATCCACTAAATATAGTAGTTTGATTCTACTTCTAGAATATATTTAGGTCAAGTCTCAATGTATCAAATATACAACCATATAATCAATTAGACATCTCTATGTCTCCATAGCCCATGGAACTGCGCTATCAATTAATTATTTACTAGTCTTTTATATAAATCACTTATGTCCAATTTAGTGATTTAGACTAAGGAGTTTAAATAAATTGTGTTTTCAGTTCACTTTATAGGGTTCCATTATCAAACAAATTTTTATTGATAAACGTTCAAAGCATAATAAATGTTTTTCCAATTGTAAACATGAAGTAAACAACCTAAAGCCATTCTCCCATATGCTTAAGCCCCATAAACCTAGTATGACACTCATGCTCAAGTTGTGCAAGCGGTTTAGTCAGAGGATCTGCTACATCATCCTCAGTATGAACCTTGCTTACTTTCACATCCTCTCTTCCAACTATTTCTTGAATAAGATGGAATTTTCTAAGCACATGTTTAGAACTTTGATGCGATCTGGGTTCCTTAGACTGAACAATGGCACCATCGTTGGCACAATACAACTCAATTCCATTCTCAATGCTAGGAATACACAAAGCTCACTAATGAACTTTTTGATCCAAACAGCTTCCTTTGCTACATCTGCTGCTGCAATGTACACAGCCTCTATTGTAGAATCCACGATGGTACTCTGCTTAGAGCTCTTCCAGCTCACAGCTCGTCCATTGAGACAAAATATGAAACCAGATTAAGATCGGAAATCATCTTTGTCACTCTGGAAGCTTGCATCGGTGTTTCCAGTAACAACCAACTCATCATCTCCACCGTAAACCAAAAAATTATCCTTAGTCCTTCGCAAGTACTTAAGGATATTTTTCGCTGTAATCCAGTGCGCATCTCCTGGATTTGACTGATATCTGCTGCATATACTCAAAGCATATGCAACATCCTGTCGAGTGCATATCATGGCATACATAATGGATCCAACTGCAGAAGCATAGGGAACATTACTCATACGCTTGACCTCATCAGGACTCGAAGGACACTGAACCTTGGCAACTGTTATGCCATGTTGCATGGGAATGAAACCTCTTTTGGAGTTTTCCAGCTTGAACCTTGCAAGAACCTTATAAATATAAGTCTCTTGACTAAGTCCAATCAGCCTTTTTGATCTATCTCTATAGATCTTTATTCCCAATATGTACTCTGCCTCTCCTAGGTCTTTCATAGAGAAACAATTTTTAAGCCATTCCTTGACTGACTCAAGCATGGTTTTATCATTTCCTATGAGAAGTATGTAATCCACATACAAGACCAGAAAAGTAATACTACTCCCACTTAATTTATTGTATACACAAGATTCCTCTTCATTTATGAGAAAGCCAAATTTCTTGACTGTCTCATCAAATCTGAGGTTCCAACTCCTGGATGTTTGCTTTAGTCCATAAATGGACTTCTTAAGCTTGCATACCCTTCATGGATTTTCATAATTACTGGTGAGAAGGTTTCATCATAGTCAATACCATGAATTTGTTTGAAACCTTTCGCCACCAACCTTGCTTTGAAAATACTAATGTTTCCATCCTTGTCAGTTTTCATCTTGAAAATCCATTTGCATCCAATGGGATTTACCCCATCAGGCAAATCAACCAAGTCCCATACTTGATTTTCAGACATGGAATCCATTTCAGATTTCATGGGCATAAGCTATCTTTCGGAGTCTTGACTATCCAAAACATCTTTGTAGGTAGTAGGTTCTTCTGATCTAAAATCGTTATTTTAGAACTTTCAGTCAAAAGGAAATCAATATATATCTTTGATGGAATGATGGTCCCACTAGACCTAAGTTGGGGAACAACAGAATAAGTTTCTACCTTATCAGGTTGAGGGACTTCGCATGGAGTATCTCCAAGTGGGACGGTAGGAGGTACATGAATTAAATGCACTGCCTCCTGAGCATTTTCATGTCGGGCCGCCTCTGACAAGGTGTTAACCTCATCCATTTGTTGCTCATCTCGAATTCTTCGAGATATACATTACTCTCACTTGTTTTTCTGGTAATTAACTCCTTTTCCAGAAAGACACCATTACGAGCAACAAACACTTTGTATGGCTTTGGTTGTAGAAGTAGTATCCCTTTTATATTTTATTCCCTCTTTTAAATTTCCTGCATGATGTATTCCCTCTTTTATTCCCACCAAAAAGACCAATATCAACTTAAATAATATTAACCTCCCTAATCCTATTTAAAAAGGCTTTTGAAAATGAAGGGAGCATTACTATATAAGAAATACACTACTACTTTTTTTCTAATCATATTCCTTTTTATAAAACTTGAATAATTCCCCCCCTCCACCTAACTTTTTCAAGCTAAATTTTGATGGTTCTAAGTTTAGTAATGGTAATGCTTCGTTAGGCTTTGTCATTAGAAATAGTGTTGGTGAAGTGATCCTTGCTGGTGCTAAGTCTCTGGGTTCTCATGTTTCTGTTTTTCAAGTTGAGGCCTGGGCTCTTAGAGAACGTATTAAGGGTGCTCTTTTCCTTGATACCTCTCATCTCATTATTGAAGGAGACAATCTGGGTGTAATCAACTCTATGAAAAATTTTTGTCAAATTCCGTGGGAAACTTCTAACATTGTTAAAGATGCAGGTGTTAACATTTCTAGATTTCAAGAGTGCAGGTTCTTCCACTGTCTTCGGGAAGCTAATCGAGCAGTGGACTTTATGGCTAGGAAGGCTCACGACTACCCTTTCCTTTTGTATTGGTTCCCTCCTTGTTGTTTTGATTTATCGCTTATCATCCGAAAGGATATTTTAGGTTGACCCCCGGATTAGGGGTCAAGCTTGAGTTTGTTTTCCGTTTTCCGTATTAAAAAAAAAACTTGAATAATTTACTTAAACTTAGCATAAGAATACAATATGTTAAAGCAATCTATGACAAAAATATAGCAAATATGTAAATAAGATCCAAAACATAGCTTATTATATGAGGTGTTCTATATATAGCAAAAAAACAAAGGATAAATACAGCAAAAAAAAAAGGATTAATTCACAAGAAAGAGCTCAACTATTTCCCATTTTCTTTTATAAGTCCCAACTATGGATTATTCACTGTAGGTCCCAAGTTTAACAGTTTGTGATTTTTATAAGTCCTCATTTACTTAGAACCGGTTAAGAAGGTTGATTTTTTTAAATTGTGGGACCCACCCACCTTTTCTCCCTCTTTCACTTCTCCTCCTCTACACCACCACCACCCCCTCACCACCACCACCCCTCCCCCACCCCTTTGACCCCCCCTCTCCCCTTCCCCTTCCCCTTCATCCGCTCACCTCCCTCCCCTCCCCCCCTTCCCCCTCCCCTACTGTCGGTCTGTCCCCCTTCCCCAGCCTAACCCCCTCCCCTTCCTCCGCCGACCCCCCTCCCCCTTCCCCCGTTAGCTCCCGTAACCCCCCTCCCCTTCCCCTTCTCCCACAACTCGTGCTTGCCCATAAACTTCGAGCCTAGAAAACGACGCCCCACCAAATTCGAGCCCGGAAAATCGGAGCCCCACCAAATTCGAGCCCAAAAAATTGAAGCCCCACCAAATTTGATCCCGGAAAATCAAAAATCGATGCCGTGGGGAGGAGGGGGCGAAATTCGACGGGGATGCGAGGGGGTTGGGCGAGGGGCCGCGGGCTGCGGGGAGTGGGGGAGGGGGGCGAAATTTGACGGGGGATGCGAGGGGGTTGGGCGAGGGGTGCGGGGCGCGGGGAGTGGGGGAGGGGGCGAAATTTCGACGAGGGATGCGAGGGGGTTGGGCGAGGGGCCGCGGGCCGCAGGGGAGCGGGGAGGGAGGGATGGACTCGCCGCCGCCGACTCGTCGGTGCTCCATTACCACTCGCCGGAGCTCTACTCGTGCAGCCATGGTGAGATGAAGATGAGAAAAAAGGAGAGGTAATAGGGAGGGGGGTGACATTCAACCTGCTATAGCAGGTTGGTTACCTGCTGGGTCTTATAAAAATCACATTATGTGAAACTTGGGACCTACAGTGAATAATCCATAGTTGGGACTTATAAAAAAAGATGGGTAATAGTTGAGCTCTATCTTGTGAATTTTTCCAAAAAAAAAACCTAACCCTTTCACCTTTTGCAATTTAACCGCAACAACAATACATCTCTACTTAGCCTCCACAACCCTTACCCGGTTCTTAGCTTGACACCCACAGGCCACAGCAGCAGCCAGCCGGACGCTCCCCGTCCTCCTCGCGCGATGCCGGTGACTCACCTTCATCCACCCACGATGACGGCGACTCAACCTTGCCCAACACTCACGACCTCCCACCCTCCCCGTCGCTATTTCAACGATCAAGCTCGAATTGAATGGTAGATATTTCTGTGATTACAAATTGTTGTATTCATCGAAATCATTATTATTACAACTTTCAATGGATTATGTATCTAATTGTTTTGATCTGGGTAATTGAGCATTGATTTTCTTTATTCATTTACATCAGATTCTTGGAGGACTTTCAGTTTTATTTTGGTACACTACTGAAATCATAAAGAAAATGAGTAGATATCTTTCGTCATGAATGCATACACACCCCAAGAAATATGTTACCCCAAGAAATACAATCAGTCATTTAGCAGAGGTGCAGTTTGCAAAATACAACAAAATGCAAAATACCATTTTAACCTGTTTGAAGTGTTGGGTCTTGAGCTTTATGCTAGGATTTATTAAGCTTGAGAGAAGGGTTTATTGAACATGTTTTATAATGCTAGAAGGAGAAATCAATTTTGCCGCCATTGAAATCCAAGTATATCCTTTACTAAGTGTGGAATCAATAAAAGAGATGATGTTTATATACACATCTTGAAGGGTTTTGGGGGAGGTGGATAGAATTCAACTTTCTAGAAACTTAAGCTTAGGATCATTCCAAGGCGTAAAAAGGGTTCACTAGGACTAGCAAGTTTTACATCCTGCTGGAAGATTCAACAATTGAAATAGTTAACACAAGGTCACAGCCGGTGAAGTACACGCCTCTTATAACTTTTGAAAGCTTGGGAAATACCAACTAAGACAAACATTCAAATTATAAAGGATTAATTGACAGGAATAATCCCACGTTTGCGCGATCTACTGAAAATGGTCCAACCTTTTAATAATCTCAAAATAATCCCACCTTATCACCCAATCTTCTTATAACGGGTCATAACCTGATGGTAACTTGTATAAAAGGTAATAGTTGGGACGTGTCTAATTCTAATTGGTCTAGGATTTTTTTTTTCATTAAATCACTCTTGTCTCTCCTCTCTCTCCTCCTCTTGATCAGTATCCCTCACTAAACATCCATCTTCTCTACTTCTCATGAGTCATCACCACCACCACGACAATCCCCGCTCACCACACCTCCCCTGAACAATAATAATCATCACCAACATTTGCCACCCATCACCACCACCACCACCCTAACACCAACAATACAATACCCACACCCAGCTGATTATTCTTTCTCTTCGTGGCTTCATATGCAAATGCCTAAACATTGCTTCAATTGGTTTATCATATAGGTTCCACAAATTCCCTTGCTGATTTTCAGATTCATCACTCAAAATTGACGAAACCAAACCCCAAAATCCTCCCTTTCGTTCGCACGACCTTTCTCTCTCACCTCGACTCGCCATTCCGGCCAACACAGTTGGGTCTGCCGCAGCCGCGAACCACTGCCGCTGTGTTGCTGTTTTTGCTGTGCGTATCGATTGGTGTTGCGCCACTCAGTGTTATCGTGGTCGACAACCTCGAACTTCGACTATGTTGTGTTTCTTTCTCTCTCCCCTGTTCGAATTTCTGTTGGGTTGGTGTTTTGGTGTTGTCGAGTTGATGTTGCTGAACTACTTGATTTAGACGGTGTTGTTGGTGGGTGAGTGGTTTATGTGGGTTCTAGTGAGACTTCAAGGCTATGGTGGGTGGTTCCTGTAAAGAGGTTGGGTGGTAGTGTTGGTGGAGGAGGATGAAATAGGTTGTTGAGAAGGTAGAGTAGCAGATTCTTGAAAAAAAAAATTAAGTAAATATAACCTGTTCAACATGTTCCAAGTAAAAAGACCCATTTAAAGAAGATTAGATGCAAAGATGGGATTGTTTTGGGATAATTAAAAGGTGGGACCGTTTTCAGAAGACCACGCAAAGGTGGGATTATTCCTGTCAATTAATCCAATTATAAAATACCAGGTGTTATTGTTAATCAGGTACGCAATTTGTTATTGAAAATAAAAGTATGTGCAATGTTCTATGTTCAGTAAATCTTAAGAATATGTACTATGTTCGAGTAAATTTAAACTCAAATTACAGTAAATCTTACGAATATGTGTTGTGTTAGAAATTTTTTTATTTTAAAAAAAAAAACTCAAATTACAATTTATATAAAATTTCATTCAAATATAGTTGAAATTCAAATTAAAATTACAACAGAAATGGTCGAAAAAAAAGACAAATTTCAGCAAAAATAACTTCAAATTTGTGCCCATATATTAAAAAAAATGGAGACAAAATACTTCAACTCGAATTGTTTTTGTGCCCAGATATTAAAAAGAATTTGAGAAAAAATACTTCAACCCATATATGAAAATCAAAAATGTGTGCCCATAATTGACAACCCACAAACTCGATATTCAAAAAACACCTTATCGACGGCATGAAGAGCAGCGTCATACCTCTCAAAGCCATCTCCAATGATGACGAGGTCATAATCGAAGGTCTCAGGAAAGTGAACTCGGCGACTCGGGAGCTGAACTCGGCGAGAACTCACTGAGAAACTCAGTGCTTCTCTTTGAAGTCCACACAAGCGAAGATTGAGATTGAGAGGTTTAGCTAAGAATGCAGAGAAATCGAGTGTATGGTTTGATTTAGGGGAAATTGAGGAAGATGATGAAAAGGAAAGAGAAAGTGAGGACTGTATTGTTTCAATTGAATAGAGAGAAAAAAAAGAATTGCGTGAAATTGAGAGAGATAGGTTTGGGAATTGGGGGAGTAGCTAAAAATTGAAAAGAGAGAAAAAGGATTGCATTATTTCTGTCTCTTTTTGTCATGGTCCATGGGGCTGTTTAGAGCTTTGATAAAAAAACATTAGATTGAGATGCAATTTCATTACTTGTACTTATTTAATAAAGTGTTTTTAAATATTATTTGTAAGTATTGCAATATTTCTTATTCACAAAATGGAGGTGAACTTAGATACGAACTTTCGTTTTTTGGTTTGTTTTACTACTGAGTAATAGTTATACCCAAAATGTCGCCACACGCATAGCGTGCATAAAAAGCTAGTTTGATATAGATGAGGTAATCTGTTATTTGTACTCATTACAGGTTAATTATATTTGTAATTTAGATAAATATTTCATTTATTATTAATAGTACATTCGAATTCTAAAATTGCAGGTTGATGATGATGATGATGATGATGATAATGATGATGATGATGATGATTATGATGAAGATGATGATGAGGATGAGGCTGAGGATGAAGAGTGTAGTGAAATGCAAATAAACAAAGAGTAGTATGACTTTGGTTGACTCTAAGGTGTTACTATTGTTGTTTATGTTCTGCTATCTATTCTACTGTTGTTCTATTTTGTTCTCCTGATGATGAAGAGCAATTTTGACTTGGTTTGACTTTTGCAGTTTTTGTTAGTTTGGGGCTTGTAGGTTGTTGCATGGCACAAGATGTTTTATTTGGTTGATATTGTACTATAGTTTATGAGATTTTACTATAGTATATTTGCTTTTGTTTAGTAATATTTCTTGGCATTAATAAATCTTCGATTTCCATGAAATTTGTTGGTTTATTTTTGCAATTTTATCAAGTTTTTCTTATAGGTGATCGTGCTTGAAATGTACAAAATAATACGCTAGATTGTTTTCGGTGCATCTAAACACCTTTTATGACAGGTCTCAAATTGCATTCGAATATCATTACTTGGAAAATAATATATCGCCTCTAATTATAATTTGAGTTAAAATTATATGGTTGTCCCTAAATATATTAATGTTCATAAATAAATTTTTATATTGCCTCTAATTATATCTCGAAGCAAAATCATATGATTGCCCCTAAATATATATATGTGGTTTTTAGAAGCAACTTGTTATATTGCCTCTAATTATATTGCGAGACAAAATTATATTGTTGCCTCTGAAGTAGTTTTTAGAAGCAATGTTTCATATTACGTCAAATTGCATTTTTAGGCAAGAGTATGTGGTTGCCTCTAATTAGATTTTGAGGCAAGAATATATGTTGGTGCTGACACCTAATTGTGTCTCCCCATTTAAGGGTCCAATGATGAAACATACCACGGTATTAGTTAGCGCAACCCAACGGAAGAGCAATCCGAAGAACCAACTCAAAATAAATTTAAATTGTGTTTTGAAATCTTGTTTTAAAGCCCAATTGATTATTCATGATAATTAATTGTATTTTAATCCTATAAAATATTTTGAGTCCATTTAAAATATTTTAAAAGCCCAATTGTTTATTTATTATTTTTTAATAAATATTCTAATAAATGCAAATCAGATTTTTATTCCGTAAAAACTCAATCTCCGGATTTTATGGGATAAAAAAATATCTTTTAAAATGCGTTTAAGGAAAAAAGGCTGACAAATGAGCTGGACACAGGCGGTGCGCATAGCGCACCACATGCGCCCATCGCATTGGCCAAGCTATGTCAGGCGTGCCAATCTGTGCCTGACACGTGGATTTGTGGCTCACACAGAGTCCTGCTTCTAGCGCACTTCTCTCTGTGAGATGTATCTTTTTCTTTTCTATCTTTTTAAATACGCGTACCACGTGTAAGTTTTCTACTGGGCTTGCCACATCAGGCACACCTATGTGCGCCTGACACATGGATTTGCGCCTCACACGTCTGCCCGAACCTCCAAATACCCAAACACTTCAAACACATTAATCCTTTTCGAGTTCTTAATCATACCGTGCTTTTGGTTCCACGATTGCTCCTCCTGAAGGTCCTTACGCTCTTTGACCTAAACCGCATAGGTATAATTCTTGAGGACTCTTGAATAATTCTATTGTTTTTATTGCCTTGAAGTTACTAACGATTTCTTGTCTTAATGTAGATATTTAATAAATAATCGTGTTTATTTGTACATTCTAATCCCTTTTCCTCTTATTTTTGTATATAATATTCATGTTGCTTTGATTGTTCTATGCATTATTTTATCACCCACATGTTATTATTGCTAACAAAACCTAAGAAACTGTTCTAACTAAATCAGATAATATGGACAACCTGCTAGGAACCTTGTAATACTTATTGCTAAATAACTTGTCACTAAAAAATAGTATTTTATGTGTTTCCTGAACAAATTTAGACTAATATTTTTAGGGTGCTTAAAACGTTATATGGTTATTCTTTTGGATTAAACTATGATATGAATCAATATTTAGTAAAGGCCAGCAATGGGCGAACATGGTTCATTATGACCATATTCGTACCCTCTCCCCCGAACTCAATCTATGGTTCATTGACCATCTATGGAGTCAGGACGGGGAAATCTACATTGGATAAGTCCCTAAGATATCCCTACAGTTTTCAATATCCAAATAGGTTTATAAGTTTTCCTCTAAAAGACTTGTTGGCGACTTCAAAACGAAATTAAATAAAACCTTAACAATGGGGTAGTCAAATACGCGCTCACACCACGATAGGCGAAAATAAAATCACGCCTACAATTTGGCGACTTCACTGGGGAGGATTTTCAAAAATTATTTTTTTAAATGAGTGGGTGAAACTTGAAAAATACTATTCATTCTCTTCTTATGCCTTAGAATAACATATTGTTTTGCATATTTATGGCTATTGCTTAAGCCACTATAAGGACAATCTACCTTGCCTCATTAGCACATGTTCTATGTGTGAGGTCACCCCCCGGGGGTTTGCGCTTTGTCCTTCTAAAAAGCTTCCTGAGTGATAGTGTTGGATCTTAGTCATAAGCAAACCAACCCAACCATGGCATTGTTCTCTTGTTCCTGACTTGAGAACTGGAGAACGTCTTACACGTGGCCACCTCTTTAAGCAGGGGTACGAAGCGTGGGATCAATCTCTTAGTCATGGACCCTTTTCAGTCTTAACCTAAACCTGACCATAGTTGAATGTAGAACTGGTAGGTTCAGAACTTTGCATATTATTATCCTACTTGTGCATCTTTATGTGTGAGTGCTTTTAATTGCTTAGTATTATGCACGTTTCGGGTCAAATGTTGTCGAACAAGTTTCAGCGTTAGAAAATGCAAAGATCAAATCCTGTTGGATATGGAGCGCCTCGCATCTTGTTCGCGTGAGTCGCAAGCGTGCCGCGTCCTGCGCAGCTTCTCGCGTCACTCGCATCGTTCTGCTCCCAGTGCTTTTCCTTTCCTGCGTCACCCGCAAATTTCCGCGCCAAGCGTTGTTCTCTTCCTACGCTTTGTGCTTAACGTATGCATTCAGCGCATTTGTGTTATTTGTGGTGCGTACTCAATTTGAGTGCTCATAATCCTATTGTGTTGCCAAATTCCTATTATTCCCATTCTTTGTCCCCATTTCCATCTTCAATCTATACCTTCTTGATTTCCTTTTTCATAAAAAAAAAAAAAAAAAACATCTCCATCCTTTTTTTCTTTTATTTTAAAAAAAATCCATCTCAAAAAAATATTTTCAATCTCTAATCTCTTATCTATCTCGAAAATTCTATCCCCATCTTTTACCAAACTATATCTCCTATCCTTTTTCAAAAAATTATCTCATATCATTTTGAAAAACCCTCTTCATTTTTTAAAAATATATCTCCTACCTCTTTCACAAATTATTCTCCCATCATTTTCAAAATTTCATCCCATCTCTTAACCCATATCCTTCTAAAAAATGCATCCTTTCATGTATATTCACTAGTGGAAAAAACCTTATCTGTCACTTAGTAACAGATTCGGTTTTTACAAAACCGCATCCGAAAATCATTAAAAAAAAGGGAGGGAAAGCTGGGTGGAAAATCTGATCCGGACCTTTAGTGAATCGGATCAGATTTTAGAAACCGCTCCGGTTTTTCTAAAATCTTATTCGGTTCACAAGACCGGATCAGATTTTCCATTATTTTTTTCTAGAGGAAAAACCCGCGTGGCCCATGTTTCTCGTGGCCCATGTTCCTCGTGGCCCATCTTCCATCATAAATCAACAACTCTCCCCATTTCCTCCCATTGAATCTCGTAAACCCTAATCCCTTCTACTCCCTCACAACCTCACTCACCCTCTGATCTGCTCTCCCACCCTCTTCCCTCTCTCCTCTCTTCGTCCCAGCCTCACAGTGTAACACCCCAATAATTCTCCCTTTTCAAAAATACCTTTTTAATATAAAACATAGAGAATTATCAAAGTATTATCGCCCGTGTGAAAACGTATCGGCTTATTCAGAATTTTGCAGCGGAAAACATATAACTAAACTTTTAGAATTGAAAATATAATAAATAAACAAAGTACTTTAAAACCAAACAACACTATTAAGGTTAACTTCAAACCAAACTTAAATATAAAGTATCTACTAAAGCACTAGATAAAACAATCTTCTACACAAGCTCTCCATTCCCAGATCCCCATGATGCAACATCTGCAAACCTGTAGATGTCAATGCACTAAAGAATCTGCTCACCAAAATGGGTCATCACAGGATCAATAAGGCAAAGCCATGATCAACACATACAAACAAAGCACGTAATCAGCAAAGCTGAGTACTACATAATAATACATAACAATCTAACAATCTGCAGACAACTTTTACTGAACTACACTTTAACCATCTTTTTATTACTTTAATGGAATAGTTATTGGACCGAGTTGTCGAACTAAAAACCAGCCTTCACCTAGGAAGACGAAATACGGGCGCGACTCCGTATTCCATAGTGACCTGCGATATCGAAGAATCTTTGAACAAAAATAGGAATGGTGATCAATCCAATTCCCAGAAAAAGTCATGGCACGCTCACCATGTACCCCAACTCCTGATTGTCCAACTTTAGACGTGCACCAGTCTAAAGTTTATTCCTATCCACATTACACTTTACATGATTTACCAATTATTACTTGTTATGACACACAAGCAATACATATAACATATAATCAAACATTCACAACTTAACTCCTTTTTATCTTAGGATTAAATAAGTGATCATACACTTACAACCCAAGATTAATTCCTTCTTATTTCAATCCTTCTTATTTGTTGAACCTAGCCAACAACCAAATTACCTTTCATAGGTAGAAAATATCAACTTACCAGATAAGGCCCTCGGTCCTTATAAAGCAGTGAAATACTCAAAGGGAACAATGATCAATCATGATCCAACACTAATAAATATATTAATTCCCCCATGTGAATTAATAAATTAAAGTTCCCAACCAACATGCTTGCATCAATTTTCAATACAAACATGATATAAATCTCATAATATAATCTCATAATCAACATGTTTACACCACAACATAAAACATGCAAAATCCAACATAATCAATATCATATATGAACTCAACATAGTTCCTATACATGATACTACATAATTTTCCATCCTTAAATCATGATACTATCTCAATCAACACATAGGTATGTACGTACCTTGTGTAGACAAAATTCGAGGCTACTTTAACAACTTTAAAAGTCGCCTAGAGAGAATTCTCCGCCTAAAATAACCAATATAAATTTATAATCAATACTCAAATAATTTCCAGCAACTTTAAAATACTTTAAACCTCCTTTAAAAATATTTAAAAGTTGTTTACATCATTAAAACTTCAATTACTAATACTTCCTAGCATAGTACTACTATACTAGTCATTTAAAACCTTAAACTCCTTTAATAACATCCTTTTTAAAATTTCAGCAACATATAATTTATTAAAACTCCCTTTAAGCATGCTTAAACATATTTAAAATCATAAGAATAATAAATTTGATAACTTATAATAAACTACTATGATTTCTAACATTCAAAACCCTAAAAATTCATGCTTTGATAATTAAAATCTACTTAAAACTCAAATATGCAAATCTGAATTTTATTTTATCAATACACGAATTATATAACTTAGATTCAATAATAAATCATCAACTTATAACTTTTAAACATAAGCTAATTAAAACAAAACCTAAAAATATAATCTTTGAAGAAAACTTGAGGAGGAAGAAAAGAAACAAACCAAAGCAAGAAGAGGAGGGAAGGCCGGCGGTGGCAGCAGGGCGGCGGCAACCCGGCGGCTGCATGTGGCGACGCTGACCGGCGGTGGACGGAAGGCGCACGAAAAAAAAAAAACGAAAGGAGAGAGAGAGAAGGCCGAAATATGTGGGAGGAAGGAGGAGAGAGAAAATAATGTGTGGGTAAAATATTTGGGGTTCAAGGTATTTATATGGGTGTTTCCCCTTGTGGGCTTAGAAAAAGGCAATTGGGCTTCGAATAGAGTTTGATTATGAATATGAATGATGATTGAACTCCTAACATCACTATAATTAGTATTTGGGTTCCTCAAGCCCACTTAAATTCCTTTTTCAAATCCAAATAGATATTTCACACATTTCAAGTATTTCAAAGCACGACTTTAATAAATATTTGACTTAAATAAATTATTAAAACAATTCCTTTGACTTTCAAATAGTCAACCTTTGAAATGTAAAATCATTAAATGCTAAAATATATTAAAATATAAATAACTATATATTAAAATATACTTATAAAATTTATAAAAATACGGGGGATTACAGTCTACCCCTCTTAAAAGAAGTTTCGTCCCGAAACTTGACACGAAAACTCACACATTTTCAAAAGTTTTTCAACTCAACTCCTATTGGAGGAATACTTGTGCCACTCATGTGCACTCTTTTTCCAACTTATAATCACTTGTGTTACTTATGAACACCTTTTCTTATGCGGAGAATCTATTCATTTTGCACCAACATGTGCAAATCGCCCAAAATAAGCATAAAAATACCATAAAAATAGGTAAAAAGCGCGAAATTCTATCGCATTCTACCCCCGTTAAAGAAAACAAGTTACGCCCTCGTAACTCACCTCAAGGAATAAATCTGGATACTTCTTCTTCATTTCAGCTTCAGCTTCCCACGTCGCCTCTTCGGACTCATGGTTCGACCAAAGCACTTTCACGATATTGACATCCTTATTGCGTGTACTACGCACCTTCTTGTCAAGTATTTTCACAGGCCTTTCCTCATATGTGAGAATACTATCAATCTAAATCCTCTCAGGCTCCAAGACATGACGCTCATCAGGGATATAACGCTTGAGTTGGGAAATATGAAACACATCGTGCATCTTTTCGAACTCCATTGGCAAAGCCAACCTATAAGCTACCTTCCCAATTCTTTGTAGAATCTCATATGGACCTACATATTTGGCACTTAATTTGCCCTTTTTCCCAAATCTCATCACACCCTTAGTTGGTTATACTTTCATAAACACTTTATCACCTACTTCGAACTCATCTTCCCTTCGCTTCAAGTCGGCATAACTCTTTTGCCTATCTTGTGCAGCTTGAATTCTAGCCTGAATCAACTTCACATTCTTGACAGTCTCCTCAATGAAGTCTGTCCCTAATACTATGTTCTCACTAAAATCATTCCAGCAAATGGGACTTCTACACTTTCTTCCATATAATGCCTCAAAATGAGCTATTCTAATGCTCGCATGATAATTACTGTTATACTACCACTAAGGATTGAACTTTCCCTATTGGTCTCTTACGATCTATCTTCACTTTCTGACAAGCAAGACATTTTGACACGAATTCAGCGACCTCACGCTTCATATTCGCCACCAATAGATTTCCTTAAGATCCTTATACAACTTATCACCCCAGGGTGCACAGAATATGGAGTATTATGCCCCTCATCCATAAGACGTTTCTTAATCTCATCGCATTTTTGTGGTACACACCACCTTCCCTTGAACCTCAAACTTCCATCATCATGGATATTAAAATCAACTTCCTTACCTTGATTGATATTCTCCTTAATCTTATCTACGTGCTCATCTCCAACTTGACCCTCTTTGATCTCGTCGAAAACTAACAACCCCAATGACAAAGCACTCAATCTTGCCTCGATCTCCCCAGGATTTAAGATTTCTAGGCTAAGTCTTTGCATATCTCGACACAATTCCTCAGGAACTACAAGTCATTCATGATATAGCTCGACTTTCTACTCAAAGCATCCGCAACTACATTTGCCTTCCTTTCATGATACTGGATGTCTAAATCATAATCAACTCTAACTATCTCCTCTGCCTCAATACATATTGAGGTCTTTTTGGGTGAAAATGTACTTCAAACTCTTATGGTCAGTAAAGATCTTACAGGTTGCCCCATAAAGGTAGTGTCTCCAAATCTTCAAGGCGAACACAATAGCAGCTAACTCTAGATCATGGGTAGGGTAATTAGCCTCATAAGGTTTCAACTGACGCGACGCATACGCAATCACCTTCCCATTTTTCTGTAACACACATCCCAAACCATTCTTTGAAGCATCACTATACACCTCAAATCCCTCATTCCCATCACGCAGGGTCAAAACAGGTGCGGAGGTCAAACGTTCTTTTAAAATCTGAAAAGCTTCCTCACACTTCTCACTCCACTCGAATATTGACTCCTTTTTCATCAAATTGGTCATTAGCCTCGCTATCTTCGAGAAATCTCTCACAAATCTCCTATAATAGCCAGCTAGACCTAGGAAACTTCGGATATCAGACACGTTCTTTGGAGTTGGCCACTCACTCACAGCTTGAATCTTAGCAGGATCTACAGAGACTCCTTCCTTAGACACATAGTGACCCAAAAATGATACTTTATCCAAACGGAACTCACACTAAGAAAACTTGGCATACAATTGATTCTTTCTAAGCGTCTCCAATATAATCCTCAAGTGCTCGTCATGCTCCTTTTCCTTCTTCGAATAAATCAGAATATCATCAATTAATACAACCACGAACTTATCTAAGAACTCATGGAAAATCCTATTCCTCAAGTCCATAAATATGGCAGGTGCATGGGTTAACCCAAACGGCCTTACCGTAAACTTATAATGACCATAACAAGTCCTAAACGCAGTCTTAGGTATATCCTTATCAGCTATCCTCAACTGGTGATACCCCAAACGCAAGTCAATCTTCGAGAACACGCTCGCTCCATTCAACTGATCGAATAGGTCATCTATCCTAGGCAAAGGATATTTGTTCTTGATGGTTACATTATTCAATTCCCTATAATCGATACACAACCTCATACTCCCATCTTTCTTCTTAACAAACAACAAAGGATCTCCCTAAGGTGACGCACTAGGCCTAATATAACCTTTATCGAACAGTTCTTGCAACTGCGTCTTCAATTCACTCATCTCAGGAGGTGCCATTCTATAGGGTGCTTTAGATATAGGTGCAGTTCCAGGAACTAAGTCTATGGTGAACTCAACAGCTCTAGTAGGCGGCATACTCGAAATCTCACTAGGAAACACATCCATAAACTCATTCACTATTGGAACATCTTCAATGCTTACCCCAGCTTCTTTACTCACATCTTGCACACTACAGAAAAATAACTCACACCCCTTCTTCATCAACTTCTTTACTTGCATTGCAGAAATAACCCCAAAGTTCTTGGACTTCCCAAAACGTTTATATGAGGTCAACTTTCCCAAAGGGCTTCTCAATACTACTTTCTGAGCTTCACCATCTATTTTGGCCTTATAGAAACCTAACCAATTCATCCCAAGAATAACATCTAGGTCTCCCAGATTAAACTCTATCAAATTAGAAGGAAATACACAGACTCCTATCTTCCGAGGCAAATCTTTAAACAACTTGATACACATTATGACTTCTCCAGTAGGTATACTTATGGGCAGGTCAATTACTTCAAAGTCTATTAATCCCAAACTGTTAATAACGGATGACGAAATAAACAAATAGGTCGCAAGATCCCCTTTACAGTCTCTACCAGGATGGTTCTTACTACATACACTTCTTACCGTTGTAACTCCCCTCAAACTGGCCCTTATTATTCAAGTCTTGACCATTTCTTCCTTGGAATTTTCTATTCCTATTTCTATTCCCCTTTAAGTTCTCCTGATTTTCCTCCAGCATTAAAATCCTTTCTTTTCTCACCCACTACAACATTTTTCTTGACACGCCTCAACTGAAGATCATAAATGTGGGTTGCTCTTCCATACACAACATCTAAGGACACAAAGATCTCATCACCTAACCCCGATTGGATTTCCTCCGTCAAACCTTGCTCAAATCTTTGAGCCTTTAGCTCTTAAGAGGCAACTACCTCAGGTGCAGACCTCGACAGCTATGAACATACTATAGTACTCAGAGATAGTCATACTCCCCATCCTAAGGTTTATGAACTCTCGAGCCTTTTGTTATATCATAAAAGCAGGGTAAAATTTTCCTCTTAAGCAGCAATAAACGAATCCCAAATAAACCGTTCCACAACACTAAGTCTATTTCCATTTTCTTTCCATCATAAGTCAGCCTCATCTTTCAAACACAATATAGCTTGACCTACTTTATAGCTCCAAAAATCTTTTCAAACTCCCTAATCCAACTTTCTAAGAAGGTAGGGTCAGCTTGCCCCTTACAGTACGGTGGTTTAACATTGGCTAATCTTTCAAACATGTCCCAGCAGGATCGGGACGCTCATCTCTTTCACGAGTCAAATTCTCCGCCAATAGGCGAATAGCAGAAGCTAAATGGTTATCGTTGTTAGCCATTTTACTGTGCGACCTAAAGTTTTAACGTAACTCTACTCTAGGTTTCGATATATAACTTACATGTCATTCTCTATGAAGGCAACATTTGATTTGACCATAAAGATCGCATCAACATACAATTTCTCATGAAGTTATAATAATATCACATAATAAATCATCATGGAACATATAATCATTCATGAAAATATTCACATCAAGAATAACACATGTGAGGATAAAATTCAATCACAACAATAAGATAATATAAAATATTCCCGTTCACGTGCCAAAATAAATTCTTGCTCACTTGAGTAACTAAATCTTTACTTTTATTCCTTCAACAATAATAATAATATTTTTCCAATCCAAAATAACCACCTTATTCCTCGACAATATCAAGATGTTAAAGAAGGAAATTTAAACCATTGTAGCTTAGCTACTTATTCAACTACTAACCTTAGAACATATGTAAATATATACTCTATGGAGTTACATTAACATTCCTATCCTTATTTTATTTATACTTTTATGGAGTAAATATTTCATCCTCAAAGTCTCCAGAGTCTCCACTATAATAATATTAATAAAAATAACCTGGATTCCTAGGTCTAGTAGATCTTCGGATCCTTCTGGGTCGATGTCCATCCTCGTCCAACTCTAAATCACTCACATCGCTCAGATAAGATCTCCAAGTGATACTATATATGTCCTTTCAGGTTTGCCCTCTAGTACGATCAAACTCCTGAATTACATCATATATCGCTAACAGGGATGCCTGCCCTTAGTACATTACGCATAATGAACTCTAGTTCGGTATAGTTATCATCATCAGACTCATAATTTTCATCACTCTCATCATCACTCAGCATGATAGGGTTGTAATAGCTTCCTACTCTAGTATCTTCTCTTTCAGACATGGCTAGGAATCTATAACAATAAATTTAACTTTTATAAGCAATTGGTACTCTCACTTAACGTATAATCCCAACCATAAACAATAAGCAAGAATAACCAACAACATAAAGCATAGGAATAACATAAACAGTTAGCAGGGAAGAAAAAAATATAATCATGCTGAACTAACTATTTAATGCAGACATATAATATTTCTATCCTATATGCCCTTCCTATACTACCCATCTCTCATAAAATAAACTAGAGTATTGAAAACAATTTAAGTAAATAATTTCAAATTAATAAGGGAACCGAAAAAAAACGAAATAAATAAAAAAAAAATTAAACATTATAGTTCGAAATTTCCGAACTCAATCACAAATGAAAAATATTCGGACAAAATAAAAAAAAAATTCGAACCTCGTAAAAAAAATTTCGAACCTCATAAATGATAAAAAAAATTCGAACCTCAAAAAAAAAAAATTCGGACCACTAAAAATAAATTCGAATGCGAAATTCTATTGCAATCGTGAAAAAGAATTTTCGAAGGTAATTTGAATACCATGAATAAGTAGGAGCTCAATTCAAAGAAATTCATTTTAAGTACTAGCTAGTTAGGTGCCTAAAGACTTAAAGTTGGCACGAAAGGCCAATAAAAACCTAAAGCTCTGATACCACTTTGTAACACCCCAATAATTCTCCCTTTTCTAAAATACCTTTTTAATATAAAACATAGAGAATTATCAAAGTATTATCGCCCGTGTGAAAACGTATCGGCTTATTCAGAATTTTGCAGCGGAAAACATATAACTAAACTTTTAGAATTGAAAATATAATAAATAAACAAAGTACTTTAAAACCAAACAACACTATTAAGGTTAACTTCAAACCAAACTTAAATATAAAGTATCTACTAAAGCACTAGATAAAACAATCTTCTACACAAGCTCTCCATTCTCAGATCCCATGATGCAACATCTGCAAACCTGTAGATGTCAATGCACTAAAGAATCTTCTCACCAGATTGGATCATCACAGGATCAATAAGGCAAAGCCATGATCAACGCATATAAACAAAGCACGTAATCAGCAAAGCTAAGTACTACATAATAATACATAAACATTCTTAACATGATACTAATAAATAATAAGCAGGGATAAATAATAACATAACAATCTAACAATCTGCAGACAACTTTTACTGAACTACACTTTAACCATCTTTTTATTACTTTAATGGAATAGTTATTGGACCGAGTTGTCGAACTAAAAACCAGCCTTCACCTAAGAAGACGAAATACGGGCGCGACTCCGTATTCCATAGTGACCTGCGATATCGAGGAACCTTTGAATAAAAATAGGAACGGTGATCAATCCAATTCCCAGAAAAAGCCATGGCACGCTCACCATGTACCCCAACTCCTGATTGTCCAACTTCAGACGTGCACCAGTCTAAAGTTTATTACTATCCACGTTACACTTTACATGATTTACCAATTATTACTTGTTATGACACACAAGCAATACAGATAACATATAATCAAACATTCACAACTTAACTCCTTTTTATCTTAGGATTAAATAAGTGATCATACAACTTACAACCCAAGATTAATTCCTTCTTATTTCAATCCTTCTTATTTGTTGAACCTAGCCAACAACCAAATTATTTTTCATAGGTAGAAAATATCAACTTACCAGATAAGGCCCTCGGTCCTTATAAAGCAGTGAAATACTCAAAGGGAACAATGATCAATCATGATCCAACACTAATAAATATATTAATTCCCCCATGTGAATTAATAAATTAAAGTTCCCAACCAACATGCTTGCATCAATTTTCCATACAAACATGATATAAATCTCATAATATAATCTCATAATCAACATGTTTACACCACAGCATAAAACATGCAAAATCCAACATAATCAATATCATATATGAACTCAACATAGTTCCTATACATGATACTACATAATTTTCCTTCCTTAAATCATGATACTATCTCAATCAACACATAGGTATGTATGTACCTTGTGTAGACAAAATTCAAGGCCACTTTAACAACTTTAAATGTCGCCTAGAGAGAATTCTCCGCCTAAAATAACCAATATAAATTTATAATCAATACTCAAATAATTTCCAGCAACTTTAAAATACTTTAAACCTCCTTTAAAAATATTAAAAGTTGTTTCCATCATTAAAACTTCAATTACTAATACTTCCTAGCATAGTACTACTATACTAGTCATTTAAAACCTTAAAACTCCTTTAATAACATCCTTTTTAAAATTCCAGCAACATATAATTTATTAAAACTCCCTTTAAACATGCTTAAACATATTTTAAATCATAAGAATAATAAATTTGATAACTTATAATAAACTACTATGATTTCTAACTTTCAAAACCCTAAAAATTCATGCTTTGATAATTAAAATCTACTTTAAACTCAAATATGCAAATCTAAATTTAATTTTATCAATACACAAATTATATAACTTAGATTCAATAATAAATCATCAACTTATAACTTTTAATCATAAACTAATTAAAACAAAACCTAAAAATATAAACTTTGAAGAAAACTTGAGGAGGAAGAAAAGAAACAAACCAAAGCAAGAAGAGGAGGGAAGGCCGGTGGTGGCTGCAGGGCGGCGGCAACCCGGTGGCTGCAGGTGGCGACGCTGACCGGCGGTGGACGGAAGTCGCACGAAAAAAAAAAGAAAACGAAAGGAGAGAGAGAGAAGGCCGAAATATGTGGGAGGAAGGAGGAGAGAGAAAATAATGTGTGGGTAAAATATTTGGGGTTCAAGGTATTTATATGGGTGTTTCCCCTTGTGGGCTTAGAAAAAGGCAATTGGGCTTCGAATAGAGTTTGATGATGAATTGGAATGATGATTGAACTCCTAACATCACTAGAATTAGTATTTGGGTTCCTCAAGCCCACTTATATTCCTTTTTCAAATCCAAATAGATATTTCAAACATTTCAAGTATTTCAAAGCATGACTTTAATAAATATTTGACTTAAATAAATTATTAAAATGATTCCAATGACTTTCAAATAGTCAACCTTTGAAATGTAAAATCATTAAATGCTAAAATATATTAAAATATAAATAACTATATATTAAAATATACTTATAAAATTTATAAAAATACGGGGGATTACACACAGCCTCACCCACGAAACCCTAACACAACAGCGAGCATTCATCCCCTCTCTTCGACTTCATCCTTCATCCGTCTTCATCCCCTCTTTTCGTCTTCATCCTTCATCCGTCTTCATCAGTCCTTCATCCTTCATCCTTCGACGTCTTCCATCTCTCGTCTTCATTAGTCCCCCTCAGATCCTCAACCCCCCGCCGTGAATCTCTCGTCTTCTCACTCGTCGAATGCATTGAAGAATGCAGCGAAGAAGCGAACATTATTTAGTTTGAGTTTTTGGTTATTGCGAAGAAAGGAGCGAAGAAGCGAAGCGAAGTCTTCTCACTCGCCGCCTTCTCACCCGCCATCAACGAACATCAACAAGCATCTAGGGTTTGAGTTTTTGGGGTTTCTTTTGATCTAGATTGTAATTTTGGAGTTTTTTAGATCTAGGGTATTAGGTTTTGTATTTTATATTTCATTCGTTTTTTTTTTCGTTTTAAAATTCTGTGTATAATTCAGTAAGTTTCGTATTTTATTGTAATTTTTTCCGTTTTTTCCGTTTAATACAGTAAGTTTTTAATTTTTTTGTATATGTTTGTCAGTTTTTTTATTTTCTGTGCAAAATTTCATTTTTTAATTTTATATGTTAGTTTTTTTTTTGTATTATGTATATATGTAAATTGTTGAGAATGATATTATATATTTATATATGATTTTTTTTGGAGTCTCATTGCATCCATACACTCTCATGCATAACTAGAATTCATCGGCATTTTAGAGTCTCATTGCATCCATACTCTCCATTTCATTTCATGCATTCAACATTTAGTAGTCTCGAACTGCAAGCGATCTGATTCCCTCTTTTGGGATATGTAGGCAGTCTTTATAGGTTCGAATGCATATATTGAGTCATGCATACATGCATTAGGTCTAGGTGCATCCAAAAGAGTCATGCATACATGCATTAGGTCTAGGTGCATCTATAAAAAAAATCATTCATTTAGGAGATGCTATTTTATTTCTAAAAGCTCAACTTTTAAAATGAAATTCCTTCCCAAAATATACATTCCTTCATTCCATTTCTCTCTGTTCATCATCACTCTATCTCTAAGTCTTCGTTGATGATCCATGCAGAATCCAAGAGACATTGAAATGGGCAGTCTATCGAAATTGAACAACAAGTCGCTGAAATGGCTAGAGCTTTAGCCAAGCTGTCTAGCATGATGGAAGAAATAGCTATGAGGCTTGAGAAGATCGAGTCTGGTGAATCTCCTGGATTCAACAAGAAATTGGAGAGTGGTGTTCATAGGGTAACCAATACAAATTCCTATTTTGAACCTATTGATAACACCAAACTTAAGGGGAAACTTTCTGAAAATTTTTCTACAATTGACATCCCTAAATTCAAACCAACTGAGAATCCAAAGTATCATTTAAGGAACTTTCGTGCAACCATGATCATCAAATCGATTGACCCTGAACTCTACCTAATGGTATTCCCGATGTCATTGGACCCAATCTGCCAAAACTGGTACTATTTGACTAGATCCCAAGCAAATTGAAACTTGGCGCGATATTACCTGGGAGTTCATAAAACAATATGAACATAATGCTGTAATCCAAACCTCACTAAGGGAATTGGAAGTACTAAAATAGAAAAATAATGAAGGCTTTACTACCGACCTCAACAGGTGGCAAGAGAAATCCTCTAACATGGTCTCTAGACCTCTTGAAAAAGACCTAATTCGCATCTTCATCGCTAACTTGTTGCCTAAATACAAAAACCATCTCAAGTATTTAGGTATCACAAGTTTCACAAAGTTGTATGATATAGGCGTGCAAATTGAGGATGATTTGCTGAAAAACGCCCACAACAACAAGAACAATGCCATTAATGTCATAGAGGCTCCTACCAGGCCTCAAAGAAAACACAAGAGAGAATATACCTTACTGGGTATAAGTTATGGAACAGCTTTTGACCGCCTTCGTGCAAAAGGCGCACTTTCCCCTCTTGGGCCTACTCCAGATCCAGACGAAGAAAAAAGGGGGGTAAATTGGGACAAAGATGCTTATTGCAAGTACCATAGAGGCCATGGACATAAGACTGACAATTGCTACCCATTGCGAGGCCTTATTCAGGACATGATCAATGATGGGAGACTTCCAGTTTCTCCTACTACAAAAATGCCTCAGATTTGAGATCACTTGTCACGCGACGTAGGAGTCTAGACTTATGATTTCGTTTTCTGTTTCATTTCTCTTATTTTGCCCAGTCTAATATAGGATTTCCCTTTTTATTGCATGTACTCATAATTTTGAAATAATAAATGAGTATTTATTTACTTTCTAACCTTGCACTAATGAGCATCAATGGAAATCACGATCGTCGCCTAAAAAGAAAATAAATTTATGATCCTCATGACTTTTCTAATAAAGGCAATGAACGTAATTGGCATAAAAGAGGCATTCCTTCCTTCACCACAACCATTTCTCTAATCCATATCATCCATTTCAACCTAAGCACATAACATCCCTCACCCTTTAACCTACCTCATGGGAAGTACACTTGACAACAATTCAATGTAAAGGGCAAGTAAAAAAAGCAGAGCAACAACAAAAATCAAAGCGAAAAAAAAGCAAAAGCAAAGAAAAAATGCAAAAAGTGCAAAATATGAAGAAAAAAAGAAGTAGAAGTGTTGAAAATAAGCCCATCAATAGCTTTGTCAAAGGTACCTCATTAAACTTCAACCCAAAACTTTAACCAAACGGCCTTGACCTCCATAGCCAAAAACCATTGCAAGTCAAATCATACCTCTATAATAAACATTCTCATAAACAACCCATAACCATGCATATTGCATCCCAATAATCCATAAAGGACCAACCAAAGCCTGCTAGGTCGAAAACCCATAAGGGCGACTTAGGCAAAAGTCAGGGCACCTTCTCATTCATCAGCCCGAACTACGAATAGTCTGATTCTGCTAAAGATAAGTAAGAAACCTTACCATGAGGTTCGACCGCTTTAAACCAAACCAAACCTACATCATTATCCACTCTTGCCAAAGAACTGTTCCAAATCAATGCCTAATTCATTGCGAATGACACCAAGCAAAATGCTCGGCCACCAATTAAAATTGTTAAGAGCTACGATTGGCCTGATTCCATCATGGATACGTAGGCAACCTCTTTTGAGGCCTGGCCATTTTAATTCAAAACATATTTTTTAAGGCTCGCCTAGGCCCATGAGAAAAGCGTGATCACCCAAATCATGAATTTTAAATGCTCATTCCTACCCTGAGAACTAGACCGGGATTTAAACCTGCAACATTAACCCACCTTATTGCGTGAGTCAATTCATTGCGATTTCGCCTTTTTCCTATTCTGGTCCCTTGCCATTTTCTTGACCACATTATCGCTTCATCACTGATCCACACAGAAAATCATAGGCTCCAAGTCCAGGCCTATTATGATAAGGACTTCATTACGAGTCCATACATGAAATCTTGGGTTTTAAACCCACCTGGATACAAGATCAAACCTATTTGTGGGCTCACTTAGGCCCTTGGCATACAAAACTCGAAGCATATACAACTCAAGCGCTGCGAGGACTCGTTCTACAACGTATTTCAAATCCAACATAATCTATTAACTGAATGGATCATCCTTGGGGGCTTCCCATTTCTCCTCTTTCATAGGCTCCATGTGTACCTTGATAAGGACTTCAATACGAGTCGATAAAAAAGATTGTGGGCTCCAGACCCATACGAGAGAATAATACGAGATCCTAACTATTTTATGGGCTCACTTAGGCCCGTAACAAACTAAAATCAAAGACTCATTCTACAACGCATTTCAAATCAAACATAACCTACATGGATCATCCTTGGGGGATTCCCATTTCTCCTCTTTCAAAAACAATTTTCTAAACGAAAAATTGAGCTTAGAGGAACAACAAAGCATCATATCATATCTCGGCATTAGTGTCATACCTCTGCATTTGCATTACATAGCTGCATTCCGCATTATACAAACATCCTGTCCAGTATTGCATGCATCGGTCATCCTTAGCCACAGGATTCTAGCATCAATCATCGAGTCACACATTCGTACACAAGGATTTTCAAGTCTAGTGTCACATCTTACACATACACACACATCTTATACACATTATGTAGTCTAGTGTCACAGCGTTGCACACTTACACTATATCCTCATAGTTTAGGTCATCAGTATGTCCTATCCCTTCTCGCTTTTTAGCGAATGAACTTTTCGAAAGTTATATTTCTCGCTTTTTAGCGAATGAACTTTTCGCAAGTTATATTTCTCGCTTTTTAGCGAATGAACTTTTCGTAAGTTATATTTCTCGCATTTTAGCGAATGAACTTTTCGTAAGCTATATCTCTCGTTTTTTAGCGACTGAACTTTTCGTAAGTTATATTTCTCACTGTAGAGTGAACTTTTCTCAAGTTATTCCTTCTCGCTTTGAGCGAATGAACTTTTCGCAAGTTATTGTTATTCGAATTGATTTTAACCCAAATCAATCTATCTACCTCGAATAATCCCTTTCATGCGAATAAACTTTTTGTAAGTTATTCTTTCCTTCCTCGCTTTTAAGCACATAAACTTTTCGTAACTTATGCTTTTCTTTCTCGCTTTTAAGCGAACGAACTTTTCGTAAGTTACTCCTTTCCATTTGCATGCTTGTGTTCTTTGCATTTACAAGTATCTAGCGTTGAACAACTCTATACGAGTTATAAACACATGCCTAGAACGGGATGCAACTCTACACATATAGCACAACCCTGGAACGCGATGCAGCTCTACACATATAGCACATCCGTGGAGCAGGATGCAGCTCCACACATATAGCACATCCCTGGAGCGGGATGCAGCTCCACACATATAGCACAACCCTGGAGCGGGATGCAGCTCTACACATATAGCACAACCCTGGAGTAGGATGCAGCTCTACCCTGTCATGAGTGAACCAGAATAGCTCATGATACCCTTTTCTCTAATCATTTCATATTTACAAATTTACGTTTGTTTTGCAAATGTGTTTAACATATGTCTGCTCCCGAAACTTTTGCTTGTTTTGCAGGTACCGGCGTAAAACATTGATTTTAGATTGCAGAGCATCTAAAATCATTGTCCGTCCCGACACGTATACTTTGACTTTCGGTTTTATAAACCTCAGTCAAAAGTGGGGGCTTATGTAGACACATAATCGTGTCTCCCCATTTAGTACCCTATGATGACTAATACCCCACTAATTGGTCCGGATCGAGGAAAGAATAAAGAACGAGTCTAAAATCAAATGTTTAAAGCCCAAAACCATTTTCCAACCTTTTTATTAACCCATGTCCGAAAACCTTTTTTTATAAATAGTTTTACTAAGCCACTTTCCAAAACGTTTTTAAAAGCCAATGTTTGAAAAAACTTTTTAGAAACAGTTTTATGAAAGCCCAATTTTTAAAACCACTTTTCTAGCCCAATTTAATTAATAGAATTAATTAATTTTAATAATTAGTTTTGTTAATAAAAATTTCTTTTATAAAAAAGTCATCTTTCTCCAAAGTGTTTTTTGAATGTTATTTTATCTAACTCTTTTCTAAAATCTTTTGAATAAAATCTTTTAGAGACCTACTAGATTTCGGAAACCTATTGCATCCCAACCACCTAAACCTATATATATTTCACCTTATTCCTCCATCTAAGGGATCTCACGCCAATCTCACAAAAAATCACTCGGCTAACCTCCAAACTAATTCTCTAAACTCTCACGCCAAAATCAAAACCTCACCAATACTCGAATCACTAATTCATTCCACACCACTACCACCTGAATATATTATCATCACCCATATCAATCCTCTGATTGCATAACTCCTCGTTGACTCCATAATCATCGAACACATCATCGTCACTTTCGTTTGATACAACTCCAATTCTCTCGCCTATCTAAATCCACGCAGCACTCTTAACTTGTACTAATATCTAAAACCACATCTGATCATTATCATCATATTACACTTGCGCTTAATACCATAGCAACTACTGTAGGAATATATAGATGCAAATAGCGGAATTTCAAAAAACAATTTCCTAACATCTGTCATAGGATCGCAAACATAATCAAACATATGAATCATTCAATAGGGACTAAATATCAAACCTTTGTAGCGTGATTTCCCTGTTGTATGCAAGCTTTGAAGATCCGAGAGCCCCAAGTGTTGCTCCTCTAATCAGTCCACGAGCACCAGTTGAACACCAACGTTTGCTAGAACGGAAGAGAAAAGATCCCTTGCTTTTTGGTGGTATAGGCGTCGGTTAGAGGGAATAGATTTGGGTTTCACTTCTCTCTCTTGTGAAAAGAAACTGATTAATGAATTTATCACCTAAACCCTAATATTATATCCTATATATAATAGAAGAGTCATAGGCTAGTTAGGAGAACTAATTCTCCTCCTATTCCCCTTTGGACCAGCCCAACCCTAATCCTAAATGGATTTGGATTGCTTTGTCCAACTTGTGCTACAATGTGTGACCTCATAGGATTAATCTATTTTAGTTATAGGCCCAATCAATATTGTCCTATTAATCATATTTATTCTCTAGCAAGAAAATAAGATTACTAAAATAATTAACTTTATTATCTTCATAATATTATTCCTATTTATATTTAGTAATTGCCGGGATGTCTAAGGACATATTCCTTCAATCTCCCACTTGTCCGAAGACAAGAGCGCAATGTTAAATTCCTTAAGTCACTTAATGTCAAATTTGATAACACAATGTTTTTCTCAAATTTATGTTCCTTGATCGCTGAGTTCGAACTGCTCAAATGAGGATTAACTCTTTAATCCTATTCCGCATAACCATGCAATTTTCCAGTTCTCGCTCATCAAGAGGCCCAGACACCATTCCTATTTAATAGGAGGATTTATCCACTCTTGTATGACCATAACTTCCACTCAATTCATAGCCCACCTGATCACTGCCTTTATAACCTCCTTTTACGGCGCGGCGTTTAACAGTATCAAAGTTAAACTAATTATATTGTGGTTATTAAGACATACTCATGTCTAAGGAATCCACTAAATATAGTAGTTTGATTCTACTTTTAGAATCTAATTAGGTTAAGTCTCAATGTATCAACTATACATCCATATAATCAATTAGACATCTCTATGTCTCCATAGCCCATGGAACTGCACTATCAATTAATTATATACAAGTCTTTTAAATAAATCACTTATGTCCAATTTAGTGATTTAGACTAGGGACTTTAAATAAATTGTGATTTCTGTTCACTTTATAGGGTTCCATTATCAAAACGTTTTCGATAATCCTATTTGAAAACACAAATTATTTGGACATTTTATTTAATACTAAACCAAACAATCAAATAAGAAAATAATTTTTATTGATAAATATTCAAAGCAAAATAAATGTCTTTACAATTGTAAACATGAAGTAAACAACCTAAAGCCATTCTCCCATATGCTTAAGCCCCATAGACCTAGTATGACACTCATGCTTAGGTTGAGTAAGCGGTTTAGTCAGAGGATCTGCAATATTATCCTCAATATGAACCTTGCTTACTTTCACATCCTCTCTTCCAACGATCTCTCGAATAAGATGGATTTTCCTGAGCACATGTTTAGACCTTTGATGCGATCTGGGTTCCTTAGAATGAGCAATGACACCATTGTTGTCACAATACAACTCAATGCCATTCTCAATGCTAGGAACTACACCAAGCTCACCAATGAACTTTTTGATCCAAACAGCTTCCTTTGCTGCATCAGCTGCTGCAATATACTCAGCCTCTGTTGTAGAATCCGCTATGGTACTCTACTTAGAGCTCTTTAAGCTCACAGCTCCTCCATTGAGACAAAATATGAAAGCAGATTGAGATCGAAAATCATCTTTGTCACTTTGGAAGCTTGCATCGGTGTATCCAGTAACAACCAACTCACCATCTCCACCATAAACCAAAAAATTACCCTTAGTCCTTCGCATGTACTTAAGGATGTTTTCGCTGCAATCCAGTGCGCATCTCCTGGATTTAACTGGTATCTGCTGCATATACTCAAAGCATATGCAACATCCGGTCGAGTGCATATCATGGCATACATAATGGATCCTACTGCAGAAGCATAGGGAACAATACTCATACGCTTGACCTCCTCAGGACTTGAAGGACACTGAGTCTTGCCAAGTGTTATGCCATGTTGCATGGGAATGAAACCTCTCTTGGAGTTTTCCATCTTGAACCTTGCAAGAACCTTATCAATATAAGTCTCTTGACTAAGTCCAATCAGCCTTTTCGGCCTATCTCTATAGATCTTTATTCCCAATATGTACCCAGGCTCTCCTAGGTCTTTCATAGAGAAATAATTATTAAGCCATTCCTTGACTGACTCAAGCATGGTCTTATCATTTCCTATGAGAAGTATGTCATCCACATACAAGACCAGAAAAGTAATACTACTTTCACTTAACTTCTTGTATACACAAGATTCCTCTTCATTTCTGAGAAAGCCAAATTTCTTGACTGCCTCATCAAATTTGAGGTTCCAACTCCTTGATGCTTACTTTAGTCCATAAATGGACTTCTTAAGCTTGCATACCCTCCCTGGATTTTCTGGATCTTCAAAACCTTGAGGTTGTGTCATGTACACATCCTCTTTCAGGAACCCATTCAAGAAAGCGGTTTTGACATCCATCTGCCATATTTCATAGTCATGAAAGGCAGCAATCGCAAGGATTATCCTAATGGACTTCAGCATGGCTACTGGTGAGAAGGTTTCATCATAGTCAATACCATGAATTTGCTGTTTTCATCCTTGTCTATTTTCAACTTGAAAAACCATTTGCATCCAATGGGTTTTACCCCATCAGGCAAATCAACCAAGTCCCATACTTGATTTTCAGACATGGAATCCATTTCAGATTTCATGGCCTCAAGCCATCTTTCAGAGTCTTGACTATCCAAAAGGATCTTCTGATTCTAAAATCGTTATTTCAGAACTTTCAGTCAAAAGGAAATCAATATATCTCTTTGACGGAATGATGGTCCTACTAGACCTACGTTGGGGAACAACAGAAGAAGTTTCTACCTCACTAGGTTGAGTGACTTCGCATGGAGTATCTCCAAGTGGGACGGTAAGAGGTACGTGAATTGAATGCACCACCTCCTGAGCATTTTCATGCCGGGCCGCCTCTGATGAGGTGTTAATCTCATCCATTTGTTGCTCATCTCGAACTTCTTCGAGATATACATTTCTCCCACTTATTTTTCTGGAAATAAACTCCTTTTCCAGAAAGACACCGTTACGAGCAACAAACACTTTGTTTTCGCTTTGGTTGTAGAAGTAGTATCCCTTAGTCTCTTTTGGGTAACCCAGAAAAAGACATTTATCGAATTTGTGTGAAAGCTTATCAGAAAGTAAACGTCTTACATAAACTTCACAACCCCATATCCTTAGAAAAGACAATTTTGGAACGTTTCCAGTCCACATTTCATATGGAGTATTTTCCACTACTTTGGATGGTGCTCTGTTAAGTGTCAATGCTACTATTTCAAGCGCAAATCCCCAGAATGTAATAGGAAGATCAGCAAGACTCCTAATGGATCAAGCCATATCAAGTAGAGTTCGATTCCTTCTTTCAGAAACGCCATTTAACTGTGGTGTTCCTGGTGGAGTTCATTGTGAAAGTATTCCACAATCCTTCAAATGATCACCAAATTCTTGAGATAAATATTCACCACCACGATCGGATCGTAATGCCTTAATTTTCTTCCCAAGTTGGTTTTGTACTTCATTCTGCAATTCCTTAAATTTTTCAAAGGATTCCGACTTATGCCGCATGAGGTAAACATATCCAAATCTACTCACATCATTGGTAAAAGTAATGAAGTAACTGTACCCTCCCCTAGCCAACGTACTCATAGGTCCACACACATCCGTATGTATGAGGGCTAAAAGGTCATTGGTCATTTCACTTGAACCTGTGAAAGGAGACTTTGTCATTTTCCCCATCAAGCAAAACTCACAAGTATCAAATGATTCGAAATCAAATGATTTGAGAATTCCATCTTTATGAAGTTTCTCAATGCGCTTTGAGCTTATGTGGCCTAATCGACAATGTCATAGGTATGTAGGGTTTGAATCATTTGCTTTATGTTTCTTGCTGTCTATGTTATAGATGTGGGTTTCTAAGTTTAGCACATATAAACCATTTGATAACTTAGCGGAGACATAGAACATTTCATTCAAACACGTAGAACAACAATTGTTCTTTATTATAAACGAATAACCTTCGGAATCCAAAACAGGAATCGAAGTAATGTTCTTTGTGATAGCAGGAACATAATAACAATTATTAAGTTCTAAAACTAATCCTGAAGGTAAAAGTAGACTATATACTCCCACTGCCAATGTAGCAACTCGTGCTCCATTGCCAACGCGAAGATCTACTTCTCCCTTTCCCAATGTTCTACTTCTTTTGAGGCCTTGCATATTACAAATAATGTGCGAACCACAAGCGGTATCAAATACCCAAGAAGCAGAAGTTGCTAAGTTAACTTCAATAACATACATGAATCAATTAACCACAAACAAACTTAGAAGCAAGCATTTAAACAAAATAAATGCAAGAAAATTATATAAGCAATAACTAAATGATCTAGTATGGCCCCTATACTTAGGAAAATAACTAATTTTCATGAATCCTCCCTTGAATCTCCATGGATCACCATCCTTGAAACTCCTTGGATACTCATGCTTGATTACATAATTTAAATTAAATAAATAACGAAAATTTAAAGTTACAAAAATACAAACGATTCGTAGATCGTATTTAATTTACATTCAAATATAACGATTCGCAGATCGTATTTACTATCCTAATTTGGGCCATACTAGTCATAACATGCAAAATATAATATCATACATATTACATTAAACATACATGCATTTATAATATCATAATAAAATAAACACAAATTATTTACTTATTAAGAATTAATAAGCAAATAAAACTTTCCATAATAATTATAAAACTTAACAAATTTAAGCTAGAAATTATTTAGGAAACTTTATTATTATAATTCAATTACTTATTTAAACATGACAATAATCATTATTATTCACAAATTTGCAAAATAGAAAACTTTTGGATTTATGCTCAACTTTGGAAAATCATATTTTCCTTAAAAAAAAATTTATTATTATTTTTTATATTATTATTTATTAGAGTTGACTTGTTGACCGTTGACCAGCAGCACAAGGCTGCCAGTCAGCAGCCAACTCCACGTCACACACCACACAAAGAAAAACGCTGGAAAACCACCAGCCTTCACGCAATGCCAGCACACGGCCAGCACTGCACACACACCACCCGCCAATGGGTCTCCGGCAGCATCGCCAGACAACGCCGGCCAACCCAGTCACCAGCACACGTCGGCAGCAAACGCCACCAACGCGGCCAACTGCTCGCGAGGAGGGAGGCGATGCACGCGTCGCACGCGGCCGTCCACCCTTCCCCACCAGTGATGCCCTTCCGCTAGATTTCGGTTCCCTTCCGCCAGCCACCGTAGCACCACCCTCACCGGTGGTCCACCCAGCCATGGTTGACTTCCTCTTTAATTTTTGTAACAATTACATTTAAAGTAAAGATATCTTTATTTAACAATTAATTAAAGATTTAAGGGTTTTCATAATCCGAAAATTATGGCATTTTTTTTTGAATCAATCAACAAAACTTAAACAAATTTTTAGGTTTGTTGAGGTTAGATTTGAATGTATAATCTATATTAAACAATAAATCTCAAGAATTCAAAATTAGGGCAAAAAATCAAATAATATCCAAAATTTCAGAAAATTAACAATTAAATTCTGAAAAAATTGAAAATTATTTTTAGGGTGATCTAGTGAATTATCACAACAAATAAAATCAAATATTTTAATTGTTATCCTTTAAATTTATGAATAATCAAATAAAACATAAAATTTAACCAAAATTCACAAATAATATGATAAAAATCCGAAAATTAGTAGGAAAAATAATCCAATTATCTTCAGCCATCATATTATTCTAGATCTATGTAGGTGATGAATATTAGATATATTTAACAAGTAAAAAATCAAATCTTTTAATTGTTAACAAATTATTTCAATGACTAATCAAATTAAACATTAAATAAATTTAAATCTAATAAATTATGTATATAAAAATCCGAAAATTAGGAGTGAATTAACAATTAATTTCGTCCATAATAAAAAAATTTTCGGACAATTATAAATTATTTTGAGCATAAATCACAAATAGATCTATTATTTACAATTTCCAATTAATTAATATCAAATATCAATTATGCAAATTCAAGCCATAAATACATCCTCCCATAATTGAATAAAAATAATAACTTTGCATACAATTATATGATCATATGAATATTATGAATTAGGCAAAGCTGATACCACTGTAGGAATATATAGATGCAAATAGCGGAATTTCAGGAAACAATTTCCTAACATCTATCATAGGATCGCAAACATAATCAAACATATGAATCATTCAATAGGGACTAAATATCAAACCTTTGTAGCGTGATTTCCCTGTTGTATGCAAGCTTTGATGACCGAGAGCCCCAAGTGTTGCTCCTCTAATCTGTCCACGAGCACCAGTTGAACACCAACGTTTGCTAGAACGAAAAAGAAAAGATCCCTTACTTTTTGGTGGTATAGGCGCCGGTTAGAGGGAATAGATTTGGGTTTCACTTCTCTCTTTTGTGAAAAGAAACTGATTAATGAATTTATCACCTAAACCCTAATATTATATCCTATATATAATAGAAGAGTCAATAGGCTAGTTAGGAGAACTAATTCTCCTCCTATTCCCCATTGGACCGGCCCAACTAAATGGATTTGGATTGCTTTGTCCAACTTGTGCTACAATGTGTGACCTCATAGGATTAATCTATTTTAGTTATAGGCCCAATCAATATTGTCCTATTAATCATATTTATTCTCTAGCAAGAAAATAAGATTACTAAAATAAGTAACTTTATTATCTTCATAATATTATTCCTATTTATATTTAGTAATTGCCGGGATGTCTAAGGACATATTCCTTCAACTACTACGCCTAATACTCGACAATACCAAACAATTTAATCCAAACGACTGTTTTTTAAGACTCGTACAATAATTCAATCCAAGGTCCGTACAAATCAACGACCCCAGACAATGGTATAATTTTTGAGGGTCAACTAAAGTAAAAACCTTTATTTTATTTTATTTTATTTTTTTTCTTTATTATTTTTATTATTTTATTGAAGTTACTAACAGTTTACTCGTGATGTATATTGTTAACGTATTCCCACGACTGTAAGTATTGTATATTATACTAACTGCCTGCAATATTTTATTTTCTTATTTTCATTTATTATTCATGAACATATTATTTTTTATGTCTGACTACAATATTTATCACCTTGTATTTATTGCTAAACAAGACCTAAGGAACTGTTCTATGTAATTCAGATAATATGGACAACCTGCTAGGTACCTTGTAATATTATTGCTTAATAACTTGTCACTAAAAATTAGCCTTTTATGTGTATCCTGAACCAATTTAGACTAATATTTTTGGGGTGCTTAAAACGGTAGATGGTTATTCTTTTGCATAAAACTATGATATGAATCGATATTTAGTAAAGGCCAGCAATGGGCGAACGTGGTTCATTATGACCATATTTGTACCCTCACCCCCGAACTCAATTTTTGGTTCATTGACCATCTATGGAGTCAGGACGGGGAAATCTACATAGGATAAGTCCCTAATTTGTCCCTACGATTTACCAATATCCAATTAGGTTTATGAGTCTTCCTTTAAAGACTTGTTGGCGAGTTCGAAAATAAATAAAACCTTAACAATGGGGTAGTTAGATACGCGCTCACACCGCGTACGCGAAATAAAATCACGCATACAGGTTGCCTCCAAATGTAGAGTCTTTTAGAGGCAAGAAGTTGTATTACCTCAAAAAGGGACTTTTAGAGCCAACCATTAATTTGCGACGGAACTATTAGAGGCATCCACTAATTTGCTTCTAAAAGCAATTAGAGGCTACATCTTTCATTTCAGAGGCAAATTTTACCTTGCCTCTATAGGCGATTTTTCTTGTAGTGAAACTTGTGCCATTCAATGTAATAATGAACAATATCCACCTCATAACCACCCATGAACGAGGCCCCTGTCAGCCAACCGGAGTTGCAGAGTTCGTTCAGGGATGTAGCTGCTTCCGATACATTCTATAAGCATTTGTTCCCTCACATAGATAAGGAAAAGGAATTCTTGGAAGACGAAGAACCCTATAGCACCTTGTTGATAATCCTCGTTGTCCTGCTATTCTCCTTTCTAAATAGGAAAAGCAACGACTTCGAAAACCATGGAAATACACTCTAATTTTCAAGATGTTTGATGCAAAAATAAGTTATATGTCCCTAATGAAACGTCTCAACAAGAAATGGGTACTTCATTGATTGCCAGATTCTCTGATATGGGTAACTACAACCATGTTCTTACCTAGGGGCCGTGGATGTTAGATAACAACAATCTTACTGTTCCGATATGGAATAAATGATGTGGGAGTGAACCGGTATATCCTTGTCACGTAAGCCGGTTTGAAGAACTGCAACACAAAACACGTGAACTAACCTGGCTCCTCGGAGATACCTGGATGGTTGAAGCGTCTTATGATCTTAGCCGCTCTGTTGCCGATAAATAGGGATTTTTCCACCCCTTTTCTCATTTTACTCAAACTCAAACCCAAACGCAATATTCCTCGGGTGATTTTCCTATCAAACTCTGAATCTTCATTTTCTCATTACTCTCTCATTTCATGCAAAAATCAAACAAAACCAGTTGCAAACTGTTCATCGGCACTTTTAGTTTCATAATTGTGCAATTTTCAAGAGTTTTCCTGCCAGTTAAGCTAATTAACTTCGGAATTTCACTTCATTTTCGAGTGTTGGGGCTGCTCGCACTTTATTTCTCGCTAGAACTTTAATTTCCAGGTATTTTCATCTTCCTACAAATTCTTCTAAAGTAGGTTTTATTTTCTGCTTTACTCATGTCTTCCTGTAGACACATAATCGTATCTGCCCATTTAAGGATCCGATGATGAAACATACCGCTGTCATAATTGGACCGATCCAAGGGGAGAGCAGTCCAGAAAAACCATCCCAAAACTATTTCTAAAAGTGTTAAAGTCGTATTTTAAAGCCCAATTAGTTATTCATGACAGTTTAATTGTATTTTGAGCCCAATCCTTTAGAAAGCCCAATTAATTATTTAATAATAATTAATTATTTTATTTAAATAAAATAAATATTTTCAAAGATTTTTTTTATAGTTAAAATCGGATTTTATCCCGTAAAATTTGAATTCCGAAGTTCAAAGATAAAAGAAAATAATTAAAACTTGTTTTTAATCCAAAAACTGTCAAAACGTGTCAAAAGTAAGGCGGTGCGCACGTTTCTGCCACGTAGACCTGTGTGTCATATAGAGTCTTGCGCCGAGCGCCTTCTCTGTGTGATGCACATGCTGTCAATTTTATCTTTTTTAAAGCGCATATATACCATGTGTTCGTTTCCTATCGGGCTTGCCGCGTCAGGCGTGCCAATATGGGCCTGACACGTGTATTTGCGCGTGAAACGTAAGCCTGCGCCTGGCGCAGGAAGGCGCGTGAGGCACACTCTACTTTTTTCTAGAAATACCCCTCAATTTCCCGAATCAAAGGACGGTTTTTCCACACATAACACTCGACTTTTATATTACGAATACACTTACGAACCTCTCAATAAAATACATATTCTCTCTACAAAACACATACTAACACATTCAAATCTTTCATACAAGTTCAGATTTTCAGGCTTCATCTTTCGTTCTGGATGCAGTGATGTGCGTCAGTTTCATGGCCCCCGAGGCCAATCCGACGCAAAATCCTGTAGGCTGCAGCCTAGTTAATTTTTTCCAGGGATTGAATCCCTAGCAACATTAAACCCAAGTCTCTCTCACTCGCACTTCTCATTCTCTCTCATGCGAAATGAATTCACTCCACTCCACTGCCACTCTCACTCTCGCCGGCGCATCGCGCCCGTTGCCGGTGAATCTCCTGCCGCCGGCGATTCACTCCACTGCCACTCTCACTCTCGCTCTTTGCTTATCTCCCTCTCTTCTCACATCATCTCGCTGATAATCTTCTCTCCATCTCTCTTGCCGGCGCACTCCTCTCCCTCACTCTTGTCGGCACCCTCCTCTCCCTCACTCTCACTCCGTCGCACCCCTTATTAAACTTCGGCGAATTTCAATCGATGAAGAAGAGTCGATCGATGAAGAAGACATTAAAGCAGTTGCGAGTTCTAGGTTTCCTGCCGGCGATGACCGAGAAGAAGAATTTGAGTTCTGTTGCTATTTTTCTCCCTCATTTCTTCTTATTTCAGATTTTCTAGGGTTTTTATTTTTGCCCAATTTTCTCTCTAAGTTTCCGGCACCAACACCATCGAGCACCAAAAATTGCCATTGTTGTCACCAAGGATGTTCTCTTCCTTCTCTTTCTTTTAATTTGCTGATTTTTTTTTGGTTATTTATATTGGAAAATGTGGATCTTTTTATATGAATTTTTTTTGATGAAGAATTGATTAATTAATCGAACCTTTTAGTCTTCTTTTTTGGGTGATTTCGTTTTGTATAGATTTTTTGGTATTGAAGAAATTGAAAGTCTTAGAGAAAACTGATGCTTGGATATATTTTTTGGATAGAATTTTGAATGTTGTTTCAATGACTGACTTGTTAGTAGTTCCCAAGGAATCATAGTTCATTTTCGTTAGGTATTCTATCCATTCGTCTTACTCTTTTTTCTTCTTTTAATGGTTTCTTGTGTTTTCTGCCTTCTTTTTCTTTCTTTTGTTGTGTTAAAGTATACTACTGCTGTAATGGCTGGAGTTTTTGCTTTTTTTGGGACTTTTGCACCTTGATTTTGGTTTGACGGGCTCTCTAATGAACTTAAGGAAAGCAAGCTAGTAGTAGTTCTTAGCTCTAATCCTTGTTTGGGCTTTTTTTTCAAACAAAAGTTGAATGGTTTGACATATCATGCTGAATTTTCCAAACTCATGACCCATAATTTAGACTTGTGGCTCTACATTAAAGTTGATAACTTTAGCAGCCATAATGAGTTACCTGGCTGATTACTGTATGAAAAATTATGTTCTTTCTCTGCCTGCATGTTAGTGTTTGGGATTTATCTCTCCCTTAGATGCTTTATTTACATGCAAATTTGCTCTACCACTGTAGGCATTCGTGTCCAGAGCTTCCAGAAAAGTCAAATAATTATGGGTATAGACCTTCGATGGGGAGGTGACCCAAATATCATCGTGGGTGTTGAAGCTGCACTTGTTGCTTCAATTCCTATTCCGGTGAGTAGATTGTTTATCTAAAAGACTAATTCCCCTTTATCCCTCCCCCTTTTTTATGGCTAATGTAGGTATCCATTCCAGTTCATATGCCATATATCTTTCCTTGCACATTTGCTCTCTTCACTTTGTCTAATTTGGCTTCCTCTGTTTTGTATTTTCAGTTCAAAGCTCTTCAAGTTTTCACAGTTGTCTGTGTCATATTCCAGGTGGCTGAAGAGATTCCCTGCATTTATGTTATTGTTGCTCTACTTTCAGATGTAAAGTTGCCAATTCATCTTCTAATTCTCGAATCTTATTTGGAATTTACTATGTCAAACTGAAGAATGCTAACCCACTCTCTATTTCTTTTGCGGCTGTTGAACATATTTCTTGATTGTGTATGCGTTTTAGATCCAATATGAAGATTGAGTTTGGCTTCACCTCTCCTGTCTAGGGTGAGCTATAATTCTAGTTACATGCTTGGACATTTACATCTAGATTTAACAGCATGTAAAACGATGCACTTTGTAGGGTATTTCTTTGTGTTTAGCCATTTAGTAAGTAAACATGTACGCATATTTTCTGCATATTTGGAGATCTTGAAAAGCAAAGTTAAGAAATATCTGATTAGCATATCTGGACCATTTTTTAATGTTTTTTGCAATTGTAAAGCTCCATGCATACAGCAAAGGCAGATCATGACCACAAGTACAAAATATGTCCTCTTGCTCTTTTATAGTTAGCGCTTTTTGAGGAGTGAGTTCAAGGACCTAAAAGCAATATGGATAAATGGAAAGAATGCTCATTTTAATTCAATTTAAATCTCCTCAATCATTGAAGAGACTTGAAATACTAGTTCTGTTAGTTAAATGACATTTCAAGTAGTGAAAATGCTGATTTGTAGAAAGGATGATGATAATAGATGGGAATAACTATCTACCTGATTCTGCATCATGCTGTCCTTGCTATTATATTTAGATTACTTCTGAATTAGAATGCTTCTATGTATTCAAGTACTTGCTAGTTTCTTTTATTGATTGGCCAGCTAGATGTTCAGGACAAGGTTCATCTGAAAGTTCTTGTTAGGGGATAGAATGGTTTTAGTGGGACATATACTATAGGAAAATGCATGCAGCCCAGAGTCTTTTGTGGGATTCAGGTTTAGTAGACTTGGGTGAGGATCTTGTAGTGATAATATTACTTGCTCCAGATCATATAGAAAAACTTTTGCCCTCGTCATTCATCTGGTACCAATACTTAGAGGTATGCTTTTAGTAACCATGGGTCGCGTTATAGTTGTGAGCCTCACTGTGATTTTCATTTGAACTTTTACTCTCTTTTTTTTTCTTTTGGTTTGTATCAAATGGACGCAATTTAGTCTCCAACTCGTTTCTCAGAAACAATGTTGAAAGTATTAAACGGAAGAATCTGATGAAGCAGCAGCATATGCTTTATGTTGGTGAGCTGCTTGAGATGGAAGCAAACTAAGTGACTGAACAATTAAATG
This sequence comes from Beta corolliflora, assembly GCA_947648045.1. NCBI lineage: Eukaryota > Viridiplantae > Streptophyta > Magnoliopsida > Caryophyllales > Amaranthaceae > Beta > Beta corolliflora. The sequence continues at coordinate 2,387,185 of CANSZD010003254.1, read as the reverse complement.
CACACTCAGTTTTCTGATATAGGAATAGGTAATTTTATCTTACCTAATCACTGTTCACTATGTGTTTCAGCACAATTTTACCTAAATGTGCATATCGAATAATGCTGTGGGGCTGGTCAATTAGACCAGTATATGTGTTTTTCCCAAAGCTTCTCCTATTGATTTGGCTGTCTAGGTAGTGGTCATTCTAGAATTTACAATTGTGAACTTTTGTCCCATGATGTTGCTCTCGTGGTCTGGCCTATGAAGGGAATAGATTTGAAACCCATGAAACTCTTAGATTGATGGATCATCTAAGCTGACATACGATGTGAAATGATTGTCATGCTCGAGCCTCGATTTGGAGGTGTAGCTCTTTGTAAAGAGGGTCGTTTGGGATAAATGGCTATATAGGAGGATGTTTGTTGTCTTTTTGCTGCACATTGCCACGCATATGAGCTTACAACTTATTTAAACTTGTTTATACTTTATACCATCACATCTGAAATCTCGACTAACTTTTGAGTTTTGAGGTATGACCTTCAGATATGATTTTTTTTTGACAATTTTACTTTATTTATTGTCTTACAAAATCTATTTAAGTTTGTTCCACGTAGTTTCATATACTTCTAAAATTTAAGTTAGTTCATCTACTTGTCACTCCACCTACTAGACTACTATCAATAGATTACGCCTTACACGTTACTGTTAACTCTACAAGAATGGCAAAATAACATACTCCTATGCTTGTCTTGATTAATATGGATGTTTTTCTTTGTTTTGAGGTAGTGCTGCATTTTTTTCCATTATTGCCGTAACTTTCCCTTTTTACGTGCTTGGGTGTGCTGTGAACTGTCAGTTATGTTTGTTGGGTACTTGGGTATGCTTGATTTTTTCCTGTTTCTATGAGTTTATCTTCTGATGGGGAGGATCCTTTTCCAGGTTGTTGCTCTCACTGTAGTCTCCGTTGGCGTTGCTTTTGTTGTTGCTACACTAACTGATGTTTAGTTCCACATTTTAGTGCTTGTATAGCTTTAGCTTGGATAGTTCCTAGTGCTGTAAATAAGATCACGTGGTTCAATATGCAGCAAGGGGAGTATTAGACTGCAACACATCGACAATTTTATGTCAACGATGCTGCTCTTCTTGCTTCAATGGTCAGGAGAACTTGTGCTTGTGTTTCAGTACTTCACTCCATAATAGGTTTTATTTTAAGTACCACAGCTTCAAAGAGCAAGTCTATGAAAATTAGGTTAATGTATCATGAAATTGAATGGAATGTTGGTACCTTGAATCTTATTAACTATAATCTGAAACAGTTTAATGTTTGGTAGTGCAAAATTATTTTTTTTGTAAAAATATGCTCATTTGTGTCGGATGTTGCCTAAAATCCGACGCAAATGACTTTTTTTATATTATGTGAAATGAGTTATTTGCTGCGGTTGTTGCCTAACAGCCGAAGCAAATAACAGTTTTTATGTAATAATAAAAGTCATTTGCGTCGGATTTTAGGCAACATCCGACGCAAATGAGCATATTTTTATATGTAAAAAAAGCCATTTGCGTCGGATTTTAGGCCATATCCGACGCAAATGACCCATACTACGTAAAAAAAGTCATTTGCGTCGGATTTAAGACAACCTCCGACGCAAATGACCCATATTGTGCGTCGAACATCCAACCGATGTAGATCACTTCTGCGCAATTTGCGTCGAGACCTGTAATGTCGAATTCGGAAGACGCAAATGAGGGTTCTGGATCGGACGCAAATCACCTTTTTTGTACTAGTGCCAAAACTATTTCGAATAGCGTTAAAGTCTTATTTTAAAGCCCAATAAGTTATTCATGATAGTTTAATTGTATTTCGAGCCCAATCCTTTGAAAAGCCAATAATAATTAATTGTTATATTTAAATAAAATAAATATTTTTAAAAATATTTTTTATAATTAAAATCGGATTTTATCCTGTAAAATCAGATTTTCGGAGTTAAAAGATAAAAGAAAATCTTAAAAACGCGTATTTATAAAAAAAACTGTCAAAATGTGTCAAAAGCAAGGCGGTGCGCAGAGCGCACCAACGTGCGCCTAGCGCACCACCCCGCGCTGAGCGCAGAGCTGTGCGCTAAGCGCACGTTTCAGCCACATAGACCTGTGTGTCACACAAAGTCGTGCGCCGAGCGCACTTCTCTGTCCGATGCACAGGCTGTCAATTTTATCTTTTTTAATGCGCGTACCACGTGTACTTTTCCTATCGGGCTTGCCGCGTCAGGCGTGCCAATGTGCCCCAGACACGTGTATTTGCGCGTGACACGTAAGCATGCGCTTGGATCAGGAAGGCGCGTGAGGCACACTGTCCTTTTTTCTATAAATACGCCTCGACGTTTGTATTACGAATACACTTACGAACCTCTCAAAAAAATACGTACTCTCTACAAAATACATATTCTTTCTACAAAACACATACATATACATTCAAATCTTTCATACAAGTTAAAATTTTCAGGCTTCACGATTGCTCGTCCCGAAGGTTGTCAATCTCTCAGACCCAAGCTATGGTATCAACTTGAGAGTCCATGAATAAATTTATTATTTTTATATTACTAATGATTTCTTACATGATGTAGATCTTTAATATAAAAATTGCTATTTTGTAGATTCTAATATCTTCTTTTCTTTTTATTTATTTTCATATATTATTATATGCTTGCCTGATTGTTCTATGCATGATTTTTATCACCCATATGTTATTTTTGCTAATCAACACTTACTGTTCTAATATTAATCAGATTATTTGGACAACCTGCTAGGCTCCCTGGAATTTTGATTGCCTAATAACATATCACTAAAAAATAGTCTTTTATGTATTTCTCGATACAACGTGGACAATTATTTTTAGGCTGCATGAAAATACATTTTTTGGTTATTCTATTGCATAAATATTGACATGAATCAATATTTTGTAGAGGTCAACAATGGACGAATGTGGTTCATTATGACCGTATTCGTACCCTCACCCCCGAACTCAATTTTTGGTTCTTTGACCATCTATGGAGTCAAGACGGGGAAATCTACATTGGATAAGTCCCAAATTTGTCCGTACGATTTCCCAATATCCAATTGGGTTTATGAGTCTTCCTTTAAAGACTTGTTGGTGACTTCTTTCAATTCAAAATGTTTTCAATAAAATCTTAACAATGGGGTAGTCAAATAAGCGCTCACACCAGTAGGCGAAATAAAAACACGCCAACAATTTGGCGACTCTACTGGGGAGGATTTTAAAAACTAATTTTTAAAATCAGTGGGTGAAACTCGAAAAATACGATTCATACTCTTTTTACGCATTACAATGACATTACAGTTTTGTATATGTATGGAAACTGTTTAAGCCACCATAAGGACAATCTAATGCATATGGGCCTAGAATGAATGCAAAATGGATTGGATTTGGTTGATTGGATTGGATAGAAGGTATTTAGAATTTTTGAAATTTGTTTTTGAAAGGGACCCCTTGTTTTTATCTTTTATTAGGAAAAGATGATGGATTAATTTTGAATTTTTTTTTGTAAATGTCGTGTATGATGATGATTAGTAAATGCTTTTTGAAAAAGGGTAGAATGGAAGAGGGTGTAGGATTGGTTTGAAAAATGTAAGTTTTTTGAAATTGACTAAATATGGTATGGTAGGAATGATAAGGAAGATTAGTTGGGTAGCAGGGAGAAAGTAGACATGCATGACAATTCTAACACTACCATGACTACTTTTTCCTAGATGCACTTGTTTAGGACAGACTCGACCTTGCATGAAAAGACCGATTTTATTTTTGCTTGAATTAGGTGAGACCCTTAAAAAATGACCATGCTTTTACACGAATGCACACCAAACGAACATAGGATCGACCACCACAACGACTAAATTCGACGAAAAGCATCCGATGCACAGACTGCGTGCCGCGCGCGTCTGGCGCGGGAGTGGTGCGCCAGGCGCAAGTTAATGCGCTTGTCGCACTACTCCCCCGACATGTTTTTCGGGGATTTAGGCGACGTTTTGGTCAATTTGACGATCTTTTCTTTGTTATTTAGATGCGATTTTAGGTACGACGCATAATAATGACAATTTGACAAGTTAATAACAGGCAAAATTGCAATCACATGCAAATGTCATATAAGATGGATGCAAAAGTTCTCAACCTAAAGTCCAATTCTGTGTTTGAAACTATGGTCAGGTTTAGGTTAAGGCTGAAAATGTTCAATGACTAAAAGATTGATCCCACGCTTTCTACCTGTGCTTAAAGAGGTGGCCACGTGTAAGACGCACTCCAGTTCTCAAGTCAGGAACATGAGAACAATGCCATCGTTGGGTAGGTTTGCTTATGACTAAGATCTAACACTATCGCTCAGGAAGTTTTTTGGAAGGACAAAGCGGGGTGACCTCACACATAGAACATGTGCTAATGAGGCAAGGTAGATTGTCTTTATGGTGGCTGAACAATAGCCATGCATATGCAAAACAACATATTATTCAAAGGCATAAAAGGAGAATGAATAGTATTTTTCAAGTTTCACACACTCATTTTAAAAAATTAATTTTTTAAAATCCTCCCTAGTGGAGTCGGCAAACTGTAGGCGTGTTTTTGTTTCGCCTATGCGGTGTGAGCGTGTATTTGATTTGACTACCCCATTGTAAAGGTTTTTATTGAAAATTATTTTGAAGTCGCCAACAAGTCTTTAAAGGAAGACTCATAAACCTATTTGGATATGGGAAATCGTAGGGACAAATTAGGGACTTATCCAATGTAGATTTCCCCGTCTAGACTCCATAAATGGTCAAAATGAACCAAAGATTGAGTTCGGGGGTGACGATACAAATATGGTCATAATGAACCATGATTGCCCATTGCTGGCCTCTTCTAAATATCGCTTCACAGCAAATTTTATGCCAAAGAATAATCATATAATACTTTTATACACCCTAAAAAAATATTTAGCCTAAGTTGGTTCAGGAAACACATAGAATACTTATTTTCAGTGATAAGTTAATATGCAATCAATATTACAAGGTACCTAGCAGGTTGTCCAAATTAATCTGATTAATATTAGAACAATTCTGTAGGTTTTGTTTAGCAATAGTAACATGTGGGTGATAAAAAGCATGCAGGACAATCATAATTATATGAATAAAACAATCAGGCAAGTGTGGTATCCGATTTTTGACTGTCTTAATTAACGGTCTGAATCCCACGAAAGTCTCTCATCGGACTATGAATTTTAGAAAACTTGGAAGTCGCCACCCTATTAATATCTGAATAAGGACAGATTTATTTAATAAATTATTTTAAAATCAATTTCAAGAAATATTATTTAAAACGATGATGACTTCATATGGATAAGGCTTTTTTGAAAATTGGTCTTTCATACCAAGAGATAGGGTTCGGGGTTTAGGTTAAGAGGTGCGAACGTCTGGAAATCGTCTCCTCTTCCGTTCTACAGAACGGGCTCTTACTAAATGCATTATTATTCATTTTAAAGTAATCATGGCTATTAAAAAGAAAGAAAATCACAAAATTTGCACATATACACATCAACCATTTTTATTTTGGACCAATATAACATTTGTACATGGTAGGTTTGAGCACTGAAGTTGCACTACGTACCAATCATTGCAGGATTGAAAACCACTCATGGATTAGAACCATCGTAGTTCGATCTTATGTCTCGCACTAAATGGCCAATTCCATTGGGGAAGAAAAGGACATCGATGAATTTGAAGATAAGCTTTTTACTCCAGAGAGCTACATGGAATCAAAGGATATGACTGATGATGTTTCACCTTAGATTATTTATATTGTATTTATGCTCTAAAGAATAATGTTGGATAATTCGTCCAGCAGTGGTTTGAATTTATTTCATAGTACCTTTATTTTATTTTTAGGAAAACTATAGTATTATAGTTGAGAAAATTGTTATTAGCATTTTTTGAGGAATAAAAGTTAAATATTTACTTATCCAAGTGAGCAAGAATTTATTTTGGGCACGCGAATAGGAATACTTTATTTATTTGTTATGATTGAAATTTTATTCAATGTTCCTAAACTGTGTGTTCTTGATGTGAATATTCTTCATGGATGATTCATGATGATTATTCTGTAATATTGTTGTAACTTCATGAGAAATTGTTTGTTGATGCGATCTTTATGATCAAATCAAATGTTGCCTTTATAGAGAATGGCATATAAGTTATGTTTTGAACCTAAAGTAGAGTACGTTAATTTCAGGTCGCGTACTAGAATGGCAAGCAACAATATCGATTTAGCGGCTGCTATTCGCCTTTTGGCGGAGAGATTGACTCAAGATAGAACTGAGCGTCCCGATTCTGCTGGGGACATGTTTGAGAGGCTAGCCAAGGTTAAACCACCATATTTTAAGGGGAAAGCTGATCCTACCTTTTTAGAGAACTGGATTAGAGAGTTTGAGAAAGTCTTTGGGGCTGTGAACTGTCCTGAGAATATGAGAGTAGGGCTGGCTGTGCTGTACCTAAAGGATGAGGCTGACTTGTGGTGGAGAGAAAATAGGGCTAGACTGAGTGCTGTTGAGGGATTCAATTGGGCTTCTTTTGTTACTGCCTTGAGAGGGAAGTTTTACCCTGCCTTTATGAGGAAGCAGAAAGCCCAAGAGTTTATCAACCTTAGGATGGGGAGTATGACCATCTCTGAGTATTATAGCAAGTTCATAGCACTGTCGAGGTTTGCACCTGAGGTAGTAGCCACTGAGCAATTAAAGGCTCAAAGGTTTGAGCAAGGTTTGACTGAGGAAATTCAGCTGGGGTTAGATATTGTGTATGGGAGAGCCGCCCACATTTATGGTCTTCAGTCGAGGCGTGACAAGAAGAATGCTGTAGTGGGTGAGAAAAAGAAAGGATTTCAATGTTGGGGGAAATCAAGGGAATTTCAAGAAGAACAGGAATGAGAATGGGAATTTCGAAGGGAGGAATAATCAGGGCTATAATAATAAGGGTCAATCCGAGAGAGTGTACCACTGCAAGAAGTTAGTAATAACCATCTTGGTAGAGACTACAAGGGAGAACTGGTGACCTGTAACTACTGCCAGAAGAAGGGCCATAGGGAGTAGGAGTGCTTTGTTAAGCAAAATAAAGAGCAAAATGGCAAAGGGAGTGGTAACCAGGTGAGGTCTGGATTTAACCAATCGGGAAATCAGGGTTCGAAGCCTGTAGTGGTACCGAACAATCAAGGGAGCTACAATAAGCCTGCTAGTGAGAGCAACAATTAAAACAAGGCTCCGGGTAAACTGTTCGTGATGAGTCGTAACGAAGCTGAACGATCTGCCGACGTAGTTTCCGGTACTTTTTCTATTGACTCCATGCTAGTTAAAGCGTTATTTGATTCGCGGGCGACTTATTCTTTTATTTCGTCATCTGTTTTTAAAAGTCTGGGGTTAGTAGATTTTGAGGTGATTGATCTGCCTATTAGTATACCTACTGGTGAGACCATAAGGTGTACCAAGTTGTTTAAGGATTTGCCTCTGAAGATAAGAGTTTGTGTGTTTCCTTCTGATTTGATAGAGTTTAATCTGGGAGACCTGGATGTAATTATGGGGATGGATTGGCTAAGTTTATACAAGGCCAAGATAGACTGTGAGATTCAAAAGGTAGTGTTAAGAAACCCTTTAGGGAAGTTGACCTCGTATAGGCGTTTTGGGAAGTCCAAGGACTTTGGGGTTATTTCTGCGATGCAAGTGAAGAAATTAATGAAGAAGGGGTGTGAGCTATTTTTCTGTAGTGTGCAAGATGTGAGTAAAGAAGCTGGAGTGAAGATCGAGGATGTTCCAATCGTGAATGACTTCATGGATGTGTTTCCGAGTGAGATTTCAGGTATGCCGCCTGCTAGAGCTGTTGAGTTCACCATAGACTTAGTTCCTGGAACTGCACCTATATGTAAAGCACCCTATAGAATGGCACCTCCTGAGATGAGCGAATTGAGGACGCAGTTGCAAGAGCTGTTCGATAAGGGTTATATTAGGCCTAGTGCATCACCGTGGGGAGCTCCTGTGTTGTTTGTTAAGAAGAATGATGGGAGTATGAGGTTGTGTATCGATTATAGGGAGTTGAATAATGTCACCATCAAGAACAAATATCCTTTGCCTAGGATAGATGCCCTATTCGATCAATTGAATGGAGCGAGCGTGTTCTCGAAGATTGATTTGCGTTCGGGGTATCTCCAGTTGAGGGTCGCTGATAAGGATATACCTAAGACTGCGTTTAGGACTCGTTATGGTCATTATGAGTTCACTGTAATGCCTTTTGGGTTAACCAATGCACCTGCCATATTTATGAACTTGATGAATAGGATTTTCCATGAATTCTTAGATAAGTTCGTGGTGGTATTCATTGATGATATTCTGATCTATTCGAAGAATGAAAAAGATCATGATGAGCACTTGAGGATTATATTGGAGATGCTTAGGAAGAATCAATTGTATGCCAAGCTCTCTAAGTGTGAGTTTCGTTTGATGAAAGTAGCATTTCTGGGTCACTATGTGTCTAAAAAAGGAGTCTTTGTAGATCCTGCTAAAATTCAAGCTGTGAGTGAGTGGCCAACTCCAAAGAATGTGTCTGATATCCAAAGTTTCCTAGGTCTAGCTGGCTATTATAGGAGGTTTGTGAGAGATTTCTCGAAGATAGCGAGGCCAATGACCAATTTAATGAAAAAGGAGTCAAAATTTGAGTGGAGTGAAAAGTGTGAGGAAGCTTTCCAGATTTTAAAAGAGCATTTGACCTCTGCACCTGTTTTGACCCTGCCTGATGGGAACAAGGGATTTGAGGTATATAGTGATGCTTCGAAGAATGGTTTGGGATGTGTGTTGCTGCAGAATGGGAAGGTGATCGCGTATGCGTCGCGTCAATTGAAACCTTATGAGGCTAATTACCCTACCCACGATCTTGAATTAGCTGCTATTGTGTTCTCTTTGAAGATTTGGAGACATTACCATTATGGGGCAACCTGTAAGATCTTTACTGACCATAAAAGTTTGAAGTACATTTTCACCCAAAAAGACCTCAATATGAGGCAGAGAAGATGGTTAGAGTTGATAAAGGATTATGATCTAGACATCCAATTTCATGAAGGGAAAGCAAATGTCGTTGCTGATGCGTTGAATAGGAAGTCGATTCATAGCATAAATGGCTTGGTAGTTCATGAGGAGTTGTGTCGAGATATGCAAAGACTTAGTCTAGAAATCTTAAATCCTGGGGAGATCGAGGCAAGATTGAGTGCGTTGTCATTGGGCTTGTCAATTTTCGACGAGATCAAAGAGGGTCAAGTTGGGGATGAGCACCTACAGAAGATTAAGGAAAAGATGAGGCAAGGTAAGGAAGTTGATTTTAAGATCCATGATGATGGTAGTTTGAGGTTCAAGGGAAGGTGATGTGTACCACAGAAATGTGATGAGCTTAAGAGACGTCTTATGGATGAGGAGCATAATACTCCATATTCTGTGCACCCTGGGGATGATAAGTTGTATAAGGATCTTAAGGAAATCTATTGGTGGCCTAATATGAAGCGTGAGGTCGCTGAATTCGTGTAAAAATGTCTAGCTTGTCAGAAAGTGAAGATAGATCGTAAGAGACCAATAGGGAAAGTTCAATCCTTAGTGGTAGTACAACAATAGTTATCATGCGAGTATTAAGATGGCACCTTTTGAGGAGTTATATGGAAGAAAGTGTAGAAGTCCCATTTGCAGGAACGATTTTAGTGAGAATATAGTCCTGGGGACAAAATTCATTGAGGAGATCGTCAAGAATGTAAAGTTGATTCAGGCTCGAATTCAAGCTGCTCAAGATAGGCAAAAGAGTTATGCCGATTTGAAGCGAAGAGAAGACGAGTTCGAAGTAGGTGATAAAGTGTTTCTGAAAGTATCACCAACTACGGGTGTGATGAGATTTGGGAAAAAGGGCAAATTAAGTGCCAAATATGTAGGTCCATATGAGATTCTATAAAGAATTGGGAAGGTAGCTTATAGGTTGGCTTTGCCAATGGAGTTCGAGAAGATGCACGATGTGTTTCATATTTCCCAACTCAAGCGTTATATCCCTGATGAGCGTCATGTCTTGGAGCCTGAGAGGATCCAGATTGATAGTAGCCTCACATATGAGGAAAGGCCTGTGAAAATTCTTGATAAGAAGGTGCGTAGTACACGCAATAAGGATGTCAATATCGTAAAAGTGCTTTGGTCAAACCATGAGTCCGAAGAGGCAACGTGGGATGCTGAAGCTGAAATGACGAAGAAATACGCAGATTTATTCCTTGAAGTGAGTTACGAGGGCGTAACTCGTTTTCTTTAAGGGGGTAGAATGCGATAGAATTTCGAGCTTTTTACCTATTTTTATGGTATTTTTTTTTTGTTTTTTTATGCTTATTTTGGCGATTTGCACATGTTGGTGCAAAATAAATAGATTCTCCGCATAAGAAAAGGTGTTCATGAGCAACACAAGTGATTTAAAGTTGGCAAAAGAGTGCACATGAGCGGCACAAGTTTTTTCTCCTTAGAGAGTTGAGTTAAAAACTTTTGAAAATGTGTGAATTTTTTTTGTTTTGTGTCAAGTTTCGGGACGAAACTACTTTTAAGAGGGGTAGACTGTAATCCCCCGTAAATTTATGGATTTTATAAATATATTTTAATGTATAATTACTTATATTTAGATATATTTATGTATTTTTACAATTTTTTCCTTCAAAGGTTGACTATTTGAAAGTCAAAGGATTTACATTAATGATTTATGCAAGTCAAATATTTTAGTAAAGTCATGCTTTGAAAAGTATTTGAAATATTTAAAACACTTATTGGATTTAGAAAGGGGTTTGTAAATGGGTGTGAGGAGCCCAAACCCTTTGGCTTAACATATGATCATTCTCATTTAATTAACCCATCAAAGCCCAATTCTTTATTGGACCCTTAATGGGGGGAAACTATAAATACCCTCATTTACCCAAATCCCCACACATTATATTTCTCTCTCCTCCTCCCCCTCACTTTCGGCCCTCCTCTTCTCCCTCTTCTCTCTCTTCCTCTTCGGCCTTCTCCTCCTCGCCGTTCTTCCACGACAATGACCGCCGCAGACCCACCTGGACCGCCGGCCGCAGCTGGCCGCTCCATCGTGTCGCGCGTCCTTTCCTCCTCTTCCTTGGTTGGTTGTTATTTCTTCCTCCTCAAGTTTTATTTAATGCAAAGTTTGTATCATTAAGGTTTGTTTTAATAAGTTTATATTTAAAAAGTTATGATTTGATGATTTGTTTATGAATCTAAGATTATATAAATTATGTATTGAAGAAATAAAATTTCAGATTTACTTGTTATGTTAAAATAGGGTTTAAAAATATCAAAGCATGGATTTTTAGGGTTTTACATGTTCGAAAATCATAGTGTCATGTTATGGTTTATGGTTTTGGGTTTTCTTATGATTATAAGCATGTTTAAATATGTTTAAAAAGGGTTTTAGTGTATATTATGTTGCTGGAAATTTGGAAAGAGTAGTGTTGATGGAGTTTTTATGTTTTAAACATGAGTTTTAAGGGTTTTTTAATCATCTAGTATAGTAGTACTATACTAGGAGTTTGTACTAAGTAAGTTTTAATGATGAAATTTTTTTAAAACACTTTTAAGAAGGGTTTAAAGTATTTTATTATTGCTGTAAATTCATGGTGTATTGATTATGAATTTATGTTGATTATTTTAGGCGGAGAATTCTCTCTGGCGATTTTTAAGTCCGTTATAGTGGCACCTCGGTTTGTCTACACAAGGTACGTACATACCTATGTGTTGGTTGATGTAGTATCATGATTTAAGAAGGAGAATTATGTTGTATCATGTATAGGAACTATGTTTAGTTCATATATGATATCTATTATGTTGGATTTTGCATGTTTGATGCTATTGTGTGAACATGTTGAATATGAGAATTACATTTTGAGATTTATATTATGTTTGTATGGAAGATTGATGCAAGCATGTTGGTCGGGAACTTTATTTTTATTAATTCACATGGGGGAATTAATATGTTTATTAGTATTGGATCATGATTGATCATTGTTCCCTTTTGAGTATTTCATCGCTTTATAAGGACCGAGGGCCTTATTTGGTAAGTTGATATTTTATACCTATGAAAGGTAAGTTGGTTGTTGGCTAGGTTCAACAAGTAAGAAAGATTGGATTAAAGTGGAATAAATCTTGGATTGTTAAGTTGTGTGATCACTTATCTAATCCTAAGATAAAAAGAGAAAGTTGTGATTATTTGTTGATTCTATTATTGGTGTTGCTTGTGAGTCATAATGAGTAATAACCGGTAAATCATGTGAAGTGAAACCTGGATAGCAATAGCTTTGGACTAGTGCACGTCCGAAGTGTTGGACAATTAGGAGTTGGGGTACATGGTGAGCGTGCCATGGCTTTTACGGGGCCCGATTGAACACCGTGTCCTATTTTTCGAGTTAGAAAGGTTCCTCGATATCGTAGGTCATGGGAATACGGAGTCGCGCCCGTATTTCGTCTTCCAAAGGGAAGGGTGGTTTTAGTTAGACAACTCGGTCCATTGACTATTCCATTTAAAGTAATAAGAATGTTGTTAAAGTTTAGTTCAGTAAAAGTTATCTGCAAGTTATTATGTTATTATTTATTCCTGCCTATTATTTATTAGTATCATGGTAGGATTGTTTACTTACTTAGTATGTAGTACTCAGCTTTGCTGATTACGTGCTTTTGTTGTGTATGTTAATCATGGCTTTGCCTTATTGATCATGTGATGACCCATTTCGGTGACCGCCCATAGGGATCAATAGTGCATTGTCTATCTACAGGTTTGAAGATGATACATCATTGGGATCGGGATTTTGGAGAGCTTGTGTGGTTTATTTACAATACATTTGAGATGTATTTTCATAGTTGGTTTGGTTTGGTTTTAAGTTGACTTTGGTTTTGTTGGTTGGTTTTGGAGTTGACTTTGTTGTTGACTATGTTTTAGTTTTAAAGTTATTATTATGTTTTCCGCTGCAAAATTTTGAATGAGCCGATACGTTGTCACACGGGCGATAATACTTTGATAATTCTCTATGTTTTGTATTAAAAAGGTATTTTAGAAAAGAGAGAATTGTCGGGGTGTTACAAAGTGGTATCTTGGAGCTTTAGGTTTTTATTGGCCTTTCGTGCCAACTTTAAATTTTTAGGCGCCTAACTAGCTAGTTACTTAAGATGAATTTCTTAAAATTGAGCTCTTACTTATTCGTGGTATTTAAATTAACTTCGAAAAGTCTTTTTCAAGAATCTAATATTATTTCGATTTTTTTTATAGTGTCGGAATTTTTTTTAAATTTTCTTTATTATGTTCGAATTTTCGAACCATGTAATTTGTATGTTGTTCGTTTTTAATTATTTATTTAAATAATTTTCAATACTCTAGTTTATTTTTTGAAAGATGGGTAGTACGTATAGGAAGGGGATATAGGAGAGAAATATTATATGATCAATACTCTTGTTCAAGGGAAGGTGATGTGTACCACAGAAATGTGATGAGCTTAAGAGACGTCTTATGGATGAGGGGCATAATACTCCATATTCTGTGCACCCTGGGGGTGATAAGTTGTATAAGGATCTTAAGGAAATCTATTGGTGGCCTAATATGAAGCGTGAGGTCGCTGAATTCGTGTCAAAATGTCTAGGTTGTCAGAAAGTGAAGATAGATCGTAAGAGACCAATAGGGAAAGTTCAATCCTTAGTGGTAGTACAACAATAGTTATCATGCCAGTATTAAGATGGCACCTTTTGAGGCGTTATATGGAAGAAAGTGTAGAAGTCCCATTTGCTGGAACGATTTTAGTGAGAATATAGTCCTGGGGACAAAATTCATTGAGGAGATCGTCAAGAATGTAAAGTTGATTCAGGCTCGAATTCAAGCTGCTCAAGATAGGCAAAAGAGTTATGCCGATTTGAAGCGAAGAGAAGACGAGTTCGAAGTAGGTGATAAAGTGTTTCTGAAAGTATCACCAACTAAGGGTGTGATGAGATTTGAGAAAAAGGGCAAATTAAGTGCCAAATATGTAGGTCCATATAAGATTCTACAAAGAATTAGGAAGGTAGCTTATAGGTTGGCTTTGCCAATGGAGTTCGAGAAGATGCACGATGTGTTTCATATTTCCCAACTCAAGCGTTATATCCCTGATGAGCGTCATGTCTTGGAGCCTGAGAGGATCCAGATTGATAGTAGCCTCACATATGAGGAAAGGCCTGTGAAAATTCTTGATAAGAAGGTGCGTAGTACACGCAATAAGGATGTCAATATCGTAAAAGTGCTTTGGTCAAACCATGAGTCCGAAGAGGCAACGTGGGAAGCTGAAGCTGAAATGAAGAAGAAATACGCAGATTTATTCCTTGAGGTGAGTAACGAGGGCGTAACTCGTTTTCTTTAAGGGGGTAGAATGCGATAAAATTTCGAGCTTTTTACCTATTTTTATGGTATTTTTTTTTGTTTTTTTATGCTTATTTTGGCGATTTGCACATGTTGGTGCAAAATAAATAGATTCTCCGCATAAGAAAAGGTGTTCATGAGCAACACAAGTGATTTAAAGTTGGCAAAAGAGTGCACATGAGCGGCACAAGTTTTTTCTCCTTAGAGAGTTGAGTTAAAAACTTTTGAAAATGTGTGAATTTTTTTTTGTTTTGTGTCAAGTTTCGGGACGAAACTACTTTTAAGAGGGGACTGTAATCCCCGTAAATTTATGGATTTTATAGATATATTTTAATGTATAATTACTTATATTTAGATATATTTATGTATTTTTACAATTTTTTCCTTCAAAGGTTGACTATTTGAAAGTCAAAGGATTTACATTAATGATTTATGCAAGTCAAATATTTTATTAAAGTCATGCTTTGAAAAGTATTTGAAATATTTAAAACACTTATTGGATTTAGAAAAGGGTTTGTAAATGGGTGTGAGGAGCCCAAACCTTTTGGCTTAACCTATGATC
This sequence comes from Beta corolliflora, assembly GCA_947648045.1. Taxonomy (NCBI): domain Eukaryota; kingdom Viridiplantae; phylum Streptophyta; class Magnoliopsida; order Caryophyllales; family Amaranthaceae; genus Beta; species Beta corolliflora. The sequence goes on along the minus strand of CANSZD010003254.1, from coordinate 2,372,178 downwards.
ATTCTCATTTAATTAACCCATCAAAGCCCAATTCTTTATTGGAGCCTTAATGGGGGGAAACTATAAATACCCTCATTTACCCAAATCCCCACACATTAAACACATTATATTTCTCTCTCCTCCTCCCCCTCACTTTTGGCCCTCCTCTTCTCCCTCTTCTCTCTCTTCCTCTTCGGCCTTCTCCTTCTCGCCGTTCTTCACGGCAGCCGACCGCCGCCAAGCCACCGGGACCGCCGGGCTGCAGCCCGGGCCTTGCTCCATCGTGCCGCGCGTCCTTTCCTCCTCTTCCTTGGTTGGTTGTTATTTCTTCCTCCTCAAGTTTTATTTAATGCAAAGTTTGTATCATTAAGGTTTGTTTTAATAAGTTTATATTTAAAAAGTTATGATTTGATGATTTGTTTATGAATCTAAGATTATATAAATTATGTATTGAAGAAATAAAATTTCAGATTTACTTGTTATGTTAAAATAGGGTTTAAAAATATCAAAGCATGGATTTTTAGGGTTTTACATGTTCGAAAATCATAGTATCATGTTATGGTTTATGGTTTTGGGTTTTCTTATGATTATAAGCATGTTTAAATATGTTTAAAAAGGGTTTTAGTGTATATTATGTTGCTGGAAATTTGGAAAGAGTAGTGTTGATGGAGTTTTTATGTTTTAAACATGAGTTTTAAGGGTTTTTAATCATCTAGTATAGTAGTACTATACTAGGAGTTTGTACTAAGTAAGTTTTAATGATGAAATTTTTTTAAAACACTTTTAAGAAGGGTTTAAAGTATTTTATTATTGCTGTAAATTCATGGTGTATTGATTATGAATTTATGTTGATTATTTTAGGCGGAGAATTCTCTCTAGGCGATTTTTAAGTCTCGTTATAGTGGCACCTCGGTTTGTCTACACAAGGTACGTACATACCTATGTGTTGGTTGATGTAGTATCATGATTTAAGAAGGAGAATTATGTTGTATCATGTATAGGAACTATGTTTAGTTCATATATGATATCTATTATGTTGGATTTTGCATGTTTGATGCTATTGTGTGAACATGTTGAATATGAGAATTACATTTTGAGATTTATATTATGTTTGTATGGAAGATTGATGCAAGCATGTTGGTCGGGAACTTTATTTTTATTAATTCACATGGGGGAATTAATATGTTTATTAGTATTGGATCATGATTGATCATTGTTCCCTTTTGAGTATTTCACTGCTTTATAAGGACCGAGGGCCTTATTTGGTAAGTTGATATTTTATACCTATGAAAGGTAAGTTGGTTGTTGGCTAGGTTCAACAAGTAAGAAAGATTGGATTAAAGTGGAATAAATCTTGGATTGTTAAGTTGTGTGATCACTTATCTAATCCTAAGATAAAAAGAGAAAGTTGTGATTATTTGTTGATTCTATTATTGGTGTTGCTTGTGAGTCATAATGAGTAATAACCGGTAAATCATGTGAAGTGAAACTGGATAGCAATAGCTTTGGACTAGTGCACGTCTGAAGTGTTGGACAATTAGGAGTTGGGGTACATGGTGAGCGTGCCATGGCTTTTTCTGGGGCCGGATTGAACACCGTGTCCTATTTTTCAGTTAGAAAGGTTCCTCGATATCGTAGGTCATGGGAATACGGAGTCGCGCCCGTATTTCGTCTTCCAAAGGGAAGGGTGGTTTTAGTTAGACAACTCGGTCCATTGACTATTCCATTTAAAGTAATAAGAATGTTGTTAAAGTTTAGTTCAGTAAAAGTTATCTGCAAGTTATTATGTTATTATTTATTCCTGCCTATTATTTATTAGTATCATGGTAGGATTGTTTACTTGCTTAGTATGTAGTACTCAGCTTTGCTGATTACGTGCTTTTGTTGTGTATGTTAATCATGGCTTTGCCTTATTAATCATGTGATGACCCATTTCGGTGACCAGTCTATAGGGATCAATAGTGCATTGTCTATCTACAGGTTTGAAGATGATACATCATTGGGATCGGGATTTTGGAGAGCTTGTGTGGTTTATTTACAATACATTTGAGATGTATTTTCATAGTTGGTTTGGTTTGGTTTTAAGTTGACTTTGGTTTTGTTGGTTGGTTTTGGAGTTGACTTTGTTGTTGACTATGTTTTAGTTTTAAAGTTATTATTATGTTTTCCGCTGCAAAATTTTGAATGAGCCGATACGTTGTCACACGGGCGATAATACTTTGATAATTCTCTATGTTTTGTATTAAAAAGGTATTTTAGAAAAGAGAGAATTGTCGGGGTGTTACAAAGTGGTATCTTGGAGCTTTAGGTTTTTATTGGCCTTTCGTGCCAACTTTAAATTTTTAGGCGCCTAACTAGCTAGTTACTTAAGATGAATTTCTTAAAATTGAGCTCTTACTTATTCGTGGTATTTAAATTAACTTCGAAAAGTCTTTTTCAAGAATCTAATATTATTTCGATTTTTTTATAGTGTTCGAATTTTTTTAAATTTTCTTTTATTATGTTCGAATTTTCGAACCAAGTAATTTGTATGTTGTTCGTTTTTAATTATTTATTTAAATAATTTTCAATACTCTAGTTTTTTTTTTGAAAGATGGGTAGTACGTATAGGAAGGGGATATAGGAGAGAAATATTATATGTTCAATACTCTTGTTCAAGGGAAGGTTATGTGTACCACAGAAATGTGATGAGCTTAAGAGACGTCTTATGGATGAGGAGCATAATACTCCACATTCTGTGCACCCTGGGGGTGATAAGTTGTATAAGGATCTTAAGGAAATCTATTGGTGGCCTAATATGAAGCGTGAGGTCGCTGAATTCGTGTCAAAATGTCTAGGTTGTCAGAAAGTGAAGATAGATCGTAAGAGACCAATAGGGAAAGTTCAATCCTTAGTGGTAGTACAACAATAGTTATCATGCGAGTATTAAGATGGCACCTTTTGAGGCGTTATATGGAAGAAAGTGTAGAAGTCCCATTTGCTGGAACGATTTTAGTGAGAATATAGTCCTGGGGACAAAATTCATTGAGGAGATCGTCAAGAATGTAAAGTTGATTCAGGCTCGAATTCAAGCTGCTCAAGATAGGCAAAAGAGTTATGCCGATTTGAAGCGAAGAGAAGACGAGTTCGAAGTAGGTGATAAAGCGTTTCTGAAAGTATCACCAACTAAGGGTATAATGAGATTTGAGAAAAAGGGCAAATTAAGTGCCAAATATGTAGGTCCATATGAGATTCTACAAAGAATTAGGAAGGTAGCTTATAGGTTGGCTTTGCCAATGGAGTTCGAGAAGATGCACGATGTGTTTCATATTTCCCAACTCAAGCGTTATATCCCTGATGAGCGTCATGTCTTGGAGCCTGAGAGGATCCAGATTGATAGTAGCCTCACATATGAGGAAAGGCCTGTGAAAATTCTTGATAAGAAGGTGCGTAGTACACGCAATAAGGATGTCAATATCGTAAAAGTGCTTTGGTCAAACCATGAGTCCGAAGAGGCAACGTGGGAAGCTGAAGCTGAAATGAAGAAGAAATACGCAGATTTATTCCTTGAGGTGAGTAACGAGGGCGTAACTCGTTTTCTTTAAGGGGGTAGAATGCGATAAAATTTCGAGCTTTTTACCTATTTTTATGGTATTTTTTTTTGTTTTTTTATGCTTATTTTGGCGATTTGCACATGTTGGTGCAAAATAAATAGATTCTCCGCATAAGAAAAGGTGTTCATGAGCAACACAAGTGATTTAAAGTTGGCAAAAGAGTGCACATGAGCGGCACAAGTTTTTTCTCCTTAGAGAGTTGAGTTAAAAACTTTTGAAAATGTGTGAATTTTTTTTTGTTTTGTGTCAAGTTTCGGGACGAAACTACTTTTAAGAGGGGTAGACTGTAATCCCCCGTAAATTTATGGATTTTATAAATATATTTTAATGTATAATTACTTATATTTAGATATATTTATGTATTTTTACAATTTTTTCCTTCAAAGGTTGACTATTTGAAAGTCAAAGGATTTACATTAATGATTTATGCAAGTCAAATATTTTATTAAAGTCATGCTTTGAAAAGTATTTGAAATATTTAAAACACTTATTGGATTTAGAAAAGGGTTTGTAAATGGGTGTGAGGAGCCCAAACCTTTTGGCTTAACCTATGATCATTCTCATTTAATTAACCCATCAAAGCCCAATTCTTTATTGGAGCCTTAATGGGGGGAAACTATAAATACCCTCATTTACCCAAATCCCCACACATTAAACACATTATATTTCTCTCTCCTCCTCCCCCTCACTTTTGGCCCTCCTCTTCTCCCTCTTCTCTCTCTTCCTCTTCGGCCTTCTCCTCCTCGCCGTTCTTCACGACAGCCGACCGCCGCCAGCAGCCCACCGGACCGCCGGCTGCAGCCAGCGCTGCTCCATCGTGTCGCGCGTCCTTTCCTCCTCTTCCTTGGTTGGTTGTTATTTCTTCCTCCTCAAGTTTTATTTAATGCAAAGTTTGTATCATTAAGGTTTGTTTTAATAAGTTTATATTTAAAAAGTTATGATTTGATGATTTGTTTATGAATCTAAGATTATATAAATTATGTATTGAAGAAATAAAATTTCAGATTTACTTGTTATGTTAAAATAGGGTTTAAAAATATCAAAGCATGGATTTTTAGGGTTTTACATGTTCGAAAATCATAGTATCATGTTATGGTTTATGGTTTTGGGTTTTCTTATGATTATAAGCATGTTTAAATATGTTTAAAAAGGGTTTTAGTGTATATTATGTTGCTGGAAATTTGGAAAGAGTAGTGTTGATGGAGTTTTTATGTTTTAAACATGAGTTTTAAGGGTTTTTAATCATCTAGTATAGTAGTACTATACTAGGAGTTTGTACTAAGTAAGTTTTAATGATGAAATTTTTTTAAAACACTTTTAAGAAGGGTTTAAAGTATTTTATTATTGCTGTAAATTCATGGTGTATTGATTATGAATTTATGTTGATTATTTTAGGCGGAGAATTCTCTCTAGGCGATTTTTAAGTCTGTTATAGTGGCACCTCAGTTTGTCTACACAAGGTACGTACATACCTATGTGTTGGTTGATGTAGTATCATGATTTAAGAAGGAGAATTATGTTGTATCATGTATAGGAACTATGTTTAGTTCATATATGATATCTATTATGTTGGATTTTGCATGTTTGATGCTATTGTGTGAACATGTTGAATATGAGAATTACATTTTGAGATTTATATTATGTTTGTATGGAAGATTGATGCAAGCATGTTGGTCGGGAACTTTATTTTTATTAATTCACATGGGGAATTAATATGTTTATTAGTATTGGATCATGATTGATCATTGTTCCCTTTTGAGTATTTCACTGCTTTAGAAGGACCGAGGGCCTTATTTGGTAAGTTGATATTTTATACCTATGAAAGGTAAGTTGGTTGTTGGCTAGGTTCAACAAGTAAGAAAGATTGGATTAAAGTGGAATAAATCTTGGATTGTTAAGTTGTGTGATCACTTATCTAATCCTAAGATAAAAAGAGAAAGTTGTGATTATTTGTTGATTCTATTATTGGTGTTGCTTGTGAGTCATAATGAGTAATAACCGGTAAATCATGTGAAGTGAAACTGGATAGCAATAGCTTTGGACTAGTGCACGTCTGAAGTGTTGGACAATTAGGAGTTGGGGTACATGGTGAGCGTGCCATGGCTTTTTCTGGGGCCTGATTGAACACCGTGTCCTATTTTTCAGTTAGAAAGGTTCCTCGATATCGTAGGTCATGGGAATACGGAGTCGCGCCCGTATTTCGTCTTCCAAAGGGAAGGGTGGTTTTAGTTAGACAACTCGGTCCATTGACTATTCCATTTAAAGTAATAAGAATGTTGTTAAAGTTTAGTTCAGTAAAAGTTATCTGCAAGTTATTATGTTATTATTTATTCCTGCCTATTATTTATTAGTATCATGGTAGGATTGTTTACTTGCTTAGTATGTAGTACTCGGCTTTCTTGCGATACGTGCTTTTGTTGTGTATGTTAATCATGGCTTTCCCTTATTGATCATGTGATGACCCATTTCGGTGACCAGTCTATAGGGATCAATAGTGCATTGTCTATCTACAGGTTTGAAGATGATACATCATTGAGATCGGGATTTTGGAGAGCTTTTGTGGTTTATTTACAATACATTTGAGATGTATTTTCATAGTTGGTTTGGTTTGGTTTTAAGTTGACTTTGGTTTTGTTGGTTGGTTTTGGAGTTGACTTTGTTGTTGACTATGTTTTAGTTTTAAAGTTATTATTATGTTTTCGGCTGCAAAATTTTGAATGCGCCGATACGTTGTCACACGGGCGATAATACTTTGATAATTCTCTATGTTTTGTATTAAAAAGGTATTTTAGAAAAGAGAGAATTGTCGGGGTGTTACAAAGTGGTATCTTGGAGCTTTAGGTTTTTATTGGCCTTTCGTGCCAAATTTTTAGGCGCCTAACTAGCTAGTTACTTAAGATGAATTTCTTAAAATTGAGCTCTTACTTATTCGTGGTATTTAAATTAACTTCGAAAAGTCTTTTTCAAGAATCTAATATTATTTCGATTTTTTTTATAGTGTCGGAATTTTTTTTAAATTTTCTTTATTATGTTCGAATTTTCGAACCATGTAATTTGTATGTTGTTCGTTTTTAATTATTTATTTAAATAATTTTCAATACTCTAGTTTTTTTTTTGAAAGATGGGTAGTACGTATTGGAAGGGGATATAGGAGAGAAATATTATATGTTCAATACTCTTGTTCAAGGGAAGGTGATGTGTACCACAGAAATGTGATGAGCTTAAGAGACGTCTTATGGATGAGGAGCATAATACTCCATATTCTATGCACCCTGGGGGTGATAAGTTGTATAAGGATCTTAAAGAAATCTATTGGTGGCCTAATATGAAGCGTGAGGTCGCTGAATTCGTGTCAAAATGTCTAGGTTGTCAGAAAGTGAAGATAGATCGTAAGAGACCAATAGGGAAAGTTCAATCCTTAGTGGTAGTACAACAATAGTTATCATGCGAGTATTAAGATGGCACCTTTTGAGGCGTTATATGGAAGAAAGTGTAGAAGTCCCATTTGCTGGAACGATTTTAGTGAGAATATAGTCCTGGGGACAAAATTCATTGAGGAGATCGTCAAGAATGTAAAGTTGATTCGAGCTCGAATTCAAGTTTGCTCAAGATAGGCAAAAGAGTTATGCCGATTTGAAGCGAAGAGAAGACGAGTTCGAAGTAGGTGATAAAGTGTTTCTGAAAGTATCACCAACTAAGGGTGTGATGAGATTTGAGAAAAAGGGCAAATTAAGTGCCAAATATGTAGGTCCATATGAGATTCTACAAAGAATTAGGAAGGTAGCTTATAGGTTGGCTTTGCCAATGGAGTTCGAGAAGATGCACGATGTGTTTCATATTTCCCAACTCAAGCGTTATATCCCTGATGAGCGTCATGTCTTGGAGCCTGAGAGGATCCAGATTGATAGTAGCCTCACATATGAGGAAAGGCCTGTGAAAATTCTTGATAAGAAGGTGCGTAGTACACGCAATAAGGATGTCAATATCGTAAAAGTGCTTTGGTCAAACCATGAGTCCGAAGAGGCAACGTGGGAAGCTGAAGCTGAAATGAAGAAGAAATACGCAGATTTATTCCTTGAGGTGAGTAACGAGGGCGTAACTCGTTTTCTTTAAGGGGGTAGAATGCGATAAAAATTCGAGCTTTTTACCTATTTTTATGGTATTTTTTTTTGTTTTTTTATGCTTATTTTGGCGATTTGCACATGTTGGTGCAAAATAAATAGATTCTCCGCATAAGAAAAGGTGTTCATGAGCAACACAAGTGATTTAAAGTTGGCAAAGAGTGCACATGAGCGGCACAAGTTTTTTCTCCTTAGAGAGTTGAGTTAAAAACTTTTGAAAATGTGTGAATTTTTTTTTGTTTTGTGTCAAGTTTCGGGACGAAACTACTTTTAAGAGGGGTAGACTGTAATCCCCCGTAAATTTATGGATTTTATAAATATATTTTAATGTATAATTACTTATATTTAGATATATTTATGTATTTTTACAATTTTTTCCTTCAAAGGTTGACTATTTGAAAGTCAAAGGATTTACATTAATGATTTATGCAAGTCAAATATTTTATTAAAGTCATGCTTTGAAAAGTATTTGAAATATTTAAAACACTTATTGGATTTAGAAAAGGGTTTGTAAATGGGTGTGAGGAGCCCAAACCTTTTGGCTTAACCTATGATCATTCTCATTTAATTAACCCATCAAAGCCCAATTCTTTATTGGACCCTTAATGGGGGGAAACTATAAATACCCTCATTTACCCAAATCCCCACACATTAAACACATTATATTTCTCTCTCCTCCTCCCCCTCACTTTTGGCCCTCCTCTTCTCCCTCTTCTCTCTCTTCCTCTTCGGCCTTCTCCTCCCTCGCCGTTCTTCACGGCGGCCGACCGCCGCCCAGCCCGGACCACCGGACCGCCAGTGCCGGCCAGCCGCTCCATCGTGCCGCGCGTCCTTTCCTCCTCTTCCTTGGTTGGTTGTTATTTCTTCCTCCTCAAGTTTTATTTAATGCAAAGTTTGTATCATTAAGGTTTGTTTTAATAAGTTTATATTTAAAAAGTTATGATTTGATGATTTGTTTATGAATCTAAGATTATATAAATTATGTATTGAAGAAATAAAATTTCAGATTTACTTGTTATGTTAAAATAGGGTTTAAAAATATCAAAGCATGGATTTTTAGGGTTTTACATGTTCGAAAATCATAGTATCATGTTATGGTTTATGGTTTTGGGTTTTCTTATGATTATAAGCATGTTTAAATATGTTTAAAAAGGGTTTTAGTGTATATTATGTTGCTGGAAATTTGGAAAGAGTAGTGTTGATGGAGTTTTTATGTTTTAAACATGAGTTTTAAGGGTTTTTAATCATCTAGTATAGTAGTACTATACTAGGAGTTTGTACTAAGTAAGTTTTAATGATGAAATTTTTTTAAAACACTTTTAAGAAGGGTTTAAAGTATTTTATTATTGCTGTAAATTCATGGTGTATTGATTATGAATTTATGTTGATTATTTTAGGCGGAGAATTCTCTCTAGGCGATTTTTAAGTCTGTTATAGTGGCACCTCAGTTTGTCTACACAAGGTACGTACATACCTATGTGTTGGTTGATGTAGTATCATGATTTAAGAAGGAGAATTATGTTGTATCATGTATAGGAACTATGTTTAGTTCATATATGATATCTATTATGTTGGATTTTGCATGTTTGATGCTATTGTGTGAACATGTTGAATATGAGAATTACATTTTGAGATTTATATTATGTTTGTATGGAAGATTGATGCAAGCATGTTGGTCGGGAACTTTATTTTTATTAATTCACATGGGGGAATTAATATGTTTATTAGTATTGGATCATGATTGATCATTGTTCCCTTTTGAGTATTTCACTGCTTTATAAGGACCGAGGGCCTTATTTGGTAAGTTGATATTTTATACCTATGAAAGGTAAGTTGGTTGTTGGCTAGGTTCAACAAGTAAGAAAGATTGGATTAAAGTGGAATAAATCTTGGATTGTTAAGTTGTGTGATCACTTATCTAATCCTAAGATAAAAAGAGAAAGTTGTGATTATTTGTTGATTCTATTATTGGTGTTGCTTGTGAGTCATAATGAGTAATAACCGGTAAATCATGTGAAGTGAAACTGGATAGCAATAGCTTTGGACTAGTGCACGTCTGAAGTGTTGGACAATTAGGAGTTGGGGTACATGGTGAGCGTGCCATGGCTTTTTCTGGGGCCTGATTGAACACCGTGTCCTATTTTTCAGTTAGAAAGGTTCCTCGATATCGTAGGTCATGGGAATACGGAGTCGCGCCCGTATTTCGTCTTCCAAAGGGAAGGGTGGTTTTAGTTAGACAACTCGGTCCATTGACTATTCCATTTAAAGTAATAAGAATGTTGTTAAAGTTTAGTTCAGTAAAAGTTATCTGCAAGTTATTATGTTATTATTTATTCCTGCCTATTATTTATTAGTATCATGGTAGGATTGTTTACTTGCTTAGTATGTAGTACTCAGCTTTGCTGATTACGTGCTTTTGTTGTGTATGTTAATCATGGCTTTGCCTTATTGATCATGTGATGACCCATTTCGGTGACCAGTCTATAGGGATCAATAGTGCATTGTCTATCTACAGGTTTGAAGATGATACATCATTGGGATCGGGATTTTGGAGAGCTTGTGTGGTTTATTTACAATACATTTGAGATGTATTTTCATAGTTGGTTTGGTTTGGTTTTAAGTTGACTTTGGTTTTGTTGGTTGGTTTTGGAGTTGACTTTGTTGTTGACTATGTTTTAGTTTTAAAGTTATTATTATGTTTTCCGCTGCAAAATTTTGAATGAGCCGATACGTTGTCACACGGGCGATAATACTTTGATAATTCTCTATGTTTTGTATTAAAAAGGTATTTTAGAAAAGAGAGAATTGTCGGGGTGTTACAAAGTGGTATCTTGGAGCTTTAGGTTTTTATTGGCCTTTCGTGCCAACTTTAAATTTTTAGGCGCCTAACTAGCTAGTTACTTAAGATGAATTTCTTAAAATTGAGCTCTTACTTATTCGTGGTATTTAAATTAACTTCGAAAAGTCTTTTTCAAGAATCTAATATTATTTCGATTTTTTTTATAGTGTCCGAATTTTTTTTAAATTTTCTTTATTATGTTCGAATTTTCGAACCAAGTAATTTGTATGTTGTTCGTTTTTAATTATTTATTTAAATAATTTTCAATACTCTAGTTTTTTTTTTGAAAGATGGGTAGTACGTATAGGAAGGGGATATAGGAGAGAAATATTATATGTTCAATACTCTTGTTCAAGGGAAGGTTATGTGTACCACAGAAATGTGATGAGCTTAAGAGACGTGTTATGGATGAGGAGCATAATACTCCATATTCTGTGCACCCTGGGGGTGATAAGTTGTATAAGGATCTTAAGGAAATCTATTGGTGGCCTAATATGAAGCGTGAGGTTGCTGAATTCGTGTCAAAATGTCTAGGTTGTCAGAAAGTGAAGATAGATCGTAAGAGACCAATAGGGAAAGTTCAATCCTTAGTGGTAGTACAACAATAGTTATCATGCGAGTATTACGATGGCACCTTTTGAGGCGTTATATGGAAGAAAGTGTAGAAGTCCCATTTGCTGGAACGATTTTAGTGAGAATATAGTCCTGGGGACAAAATTCATTGAGGAGATCGTCAAGAATGTAAAGTTGATTCGGGCTCGAATTCAAGTTTGCTCAAGATAGGCAAAAGAGTTATGCCGATTTGAAGCGAAGAGAAGACGAGTTCGAAGTAGGTGATAAAGTGTTTCCGAAAGTATCACCAACTAAGGGTGTGATGAGATTTGAGAAAAAGGGCAAATTAAGTGCCAAATATGTAGGTCCATATGAGATTCTACAAAGAATTAGGAAGGTAGCTTATAGGTTGGCTTTGCCAATGGAGTTCGAGAAGATGCACGATGTGTTTCATATTTCCCAACTCAAGCGTTATATCCCTGATGAGCGTCATGTCTTGGAGCATGAGAGGATCCAGATTGATAGTAGCCTCACATATGAGGAAAGGCCTGTGAAAATTCTTGATAAGAAGGTGCGTAGTACACGCAATAAGGATGTCAATATCGTAAAAGTGCTTTGGTCAAACCATGAGTCCGAAGAGGCAACGTGGGAAGCTGAAGCTGAAATGAAGAAGAAATATGCAGATTTATTCCTTGAGGTGAGTAACGAGGGCGTAACTCGTTTTCTTTAAGGGGGTAGAATGCGATAAAATTTCGAGCTTTTTACCTATTTTTATGGTATTTTTTTTTGTTTTTTTATGCTTATTTTGGCGATTTGCACATGTTGGTGCAAAATAAATAGATTCTCCGCATAAGAAAAGGTGTTCATGAGCAACACAAGTGATTTAAAGTTGGCAAAAGAGTGCACATGAGCGGCACACGTTTTTTCTCCTTGGAGAGTTGAGTTAAAAACTTTTGAAAATGTGTGAATTTTTTTTTGTTTTGTGTCAAGTTTCGGGACGAAACTTCTTTTAAGAGGGGTAGACTGTAATCCCCCGTAAATTTATGGATTTTATAAATATATTTTAATGTATAATTACTTATATTTAGATATATTTATGTATTTTTACAATTTTTTCCTTCAAAGGTTGACTATTTGAAAGTCAAAGGATTTACATTAATGATTTATGCAAGTCAAATATTTTATTAAAGTCATGCTTTGAAAAGTATTTGAAATATTTAAAACACTTATTGGATTTAGAAAAGGGTTTGTAAATGGGTGTGAGGAGCCCAAACCTTTTGGCTTAACCAATGATCATTCTCATTTAATTAACCCATCAAAGCCCAATTCTTTATTGGACCCTTAATGGGGGGAAACTATAAATACCCTCATTTACCCAAATCCCCACACATTAAACACATTATTTTTCTCTCTCCTCCTCCCCCTCACTTTCGGCCCTCCACTCCTCAATGTGATAGCACTCACGTTCATTTTAGGGTTGAGTTCTGTTTGGGATGGCAACCTCACCGAATCCCTAGCCTCACGCTAAATATTAAACTTGTCCCTGTTTCCCTATGGATACGAATCTTACTTCCCTTCTACATTTAATTATAAAAGAGAGTAGGAGAAATTTATCTTTGGTTAGGCGTACACGACAAACACGCCTACCAAATTTTGGCGCCGTTGCCGGGGAAACGGTGTTAATTGTTTGTATATAGCGTGTGTTTTTGGATTGTATTGCTTATGCTCTTTGTTTATGGTTAACACTCGTACTACTAACAAAGAATCTTTGCATTATGATCCCGAATTAGAATTGACTCTTTTCAGGTGGAGAAACATTTTGCGAGAAAATTTTCAAGAATCATCTTTTAACGTTGAAGTGGAGGAAGAGATGCCTCCGAGAATTGAAACTCGTACCTTAAGGGAGCTCACGGCTCCTAACCTTAATCAACAACCATTGTGCATCTCATTTCCGGCTCTTGAAGAAGGCACTACTTTTGAATTGAAGTCGGGGTTGATACACTTGCTTCCTTCGTTTCATGGGCTCAATGGAGAAGATCCAAACAAATTTCTTTTGGAGTTTCACGTGGTTTGTACTAACATGAAACCAAGTGGAGCAAAGGATGAACAAATCAAGTTGAGAGCTTTTCCTTTTGCTTTAAAGGATGGAGCTAAAGATTGGTTATATTATCTTCCTCCTGGTTGCATTTCCACTTGAGAAGGTCCAACTGCAGCTAGAGAACTCAATGAAGAACTAGCTGAAGGCTCGAGACAGTTCAGTAGAAGATCGAATCATCGTAGAGCAAATGTTGAAAGTCCAGGTTCTAGCTCTTCAAAGGCCGAGGATCAAGTACAAGCTCTTACATCGATGATGCGTGAGTTCATGGTAAAGAACAATAGAGTTCAACAGGTAAAAGCTTGTAGAATTTGTTCTTTAGATCATCATACTGATGTTTGCCCTCAAATGCAAGAAGAATTTAGGGAAGAGGTCAAAGCCGTAGGGTTTTCAAGGCCAACAAGCATTACGAGACATGATCCCTACTCCTATGCTTCCGAGCAAGGGTGGAGAGATCATTCTAACTTCGATTTGGCAATCAACATCAACAACGAAGCACTATAACAGCCACAACCACACCCTTATCCTAGGCCCCAAGGCCGAGACTCGAGCTCTAGCATGTCCACCGAAGAAATGTTAAATGCTTTAACTAAAAATGTGACTAACATGCGGGGTAACATGGTGCAGGTTCCAAGAGGAAACTCGATCGAGCATCAAGAACTTGGAGAGCCAAGTAAGCCAAATTGCGGAGAGCCGTAACCAAGTTAGAGGCTAGGGATTCGGTGAGGTTGCCATCCCAAACGGAACTCAACCCTAAAATGAACGTGAGTGCTATCACATTGAGGAGTGTAGCGGAAATTGCAAGCAAAGAGAGGTTGGTGGTTCGAGACAAAGAGATAGTGGAAGAGGTGATCGAGCATGAACCGACAACAGATTGTAAATCATTGCCACCTCAACAAGAGGAGAAAGTCCAAAAATCACCTCCTCCACCATGTGAACCAGAGCCACCATTTCCCGAGGCATTGAGAGAAAACCGCAATGCAGAGCGTAACAAAGACATTTACGAAATCTTTCGTAAATGTGAGGTAAACATTCCCCTTTTTGATGCTTTAAATCAAGTACCTAGGTATGCTAAGTTCCTTAAAGAATTGTGTACTTCGAAAAGAAAGCAACAACAAAAGAGAGTGAAAAAAGTGAAGGCTAACGAGCATGTCTCTGCTATCTTTCAAAAGAAATTACCTCAAAAGTGCAATGACCAAGGCATGTTTACCATCCCATGTACTATAGGTGACACCATGTTTCCTAAAGCCATGTTAGACTTAGGTGCGTCAATTAATGTGATTCCATATTCATTGTATAAGTCTTTGAAACATGGCAATTTGCATGAAACTGGTGTGGTGATTCAATTAGCTGATAGATCCAATGTTTATCCTAGGGGTAAATTAGAGGATGTATTAGTTAAGGTTGGGAAATTGCAATTTCCTGCTGATTTTTATGTTTTGGAGATGGAACCTGATAAGCATGCCGCCCCAATCCTTTTGGGGCGACCTTTCTTGAAAACATCTTGCACTAAAATTGATGTTTGCTCTGGTTCTTTGACTATGGAGTTTGAGGGAAAGGTAGAGGCATTTGATATAAATGATCCTAAGCTTCTACTTAAGGATGATAACTCACTTTGCTCTATTAACATTGTTGACTCTGTTTTGCATGATGTTCTTGATATTGAGCAGGTTAATGAGTTGATGAATGATGATGATGTCTTGGTTGAGGATTGTGTGCCTCCTACTAACGTGCAGGTTATGGTGCCCGAGTTGAAAGAGCGGAAAAAGCCTCCAGACTTACCACCTTGTTTTGAAACTGTACCACTAACGATGCATTGCAAGAGTTCTTCTAAATCTGTTTTGCAGGTACTTGAATTAGAGGTTGACATGGAGCCACCATTGTCACACATGGAGCACAAGCCCAATTTTTAAGCTCAAGGTACTAAGTCGAGCTAACGACTTTAAACAACAGCGCTTCTCGGGAGGCAACCCGAGATCCCTCTTATTTTCTTTCTTTTCCTTTATTTTCTCATTAAATTTCCACCACCACAAAAAAAAAATTTCTTTAACCAACCGCCCACCCACTAAAAAGATCCACAACCAATCTTAATCCACTTGGAACCAAAATCCACAAAAGAAAACCCGTTGGGAAGAGTTCAATAGCTAGGAGTTGGTAACACTAGAGGATTGAGATTGTTAATGTATCTTTTCGATCTCTTAAGCTAGGTGCAAATCTCAAAAATTTAAAGATTTGAATTTGTCATTTGTTTGAGTGATTTGAGGGAGCGGGTTGTGAGTTGATTTATGAGATTCGAGTTGGTGTTGTTAAGAAATTTGAGTTTGACGGATTGTTTGCCATGAGTTTTGAGCATTCGATCTTCGATTTACCCGATTTTCGATTTCCCCCCCCCCATTTTCAGTTTACTTTTTCTTCTAATTGTCGTCACATTGAGGACAATGTGTAGTTTAAGTAGGGGGGAGGGTATTCTCATTCTCATGTATCTATGTTGTATTTATTTCAATTTGAAAAAAAATGATGAATGAAAAAAAATTGAAAAAAAAACAATGAAAAAAAATGATGATGAATTGAATCCCACTGAGTTGAAAACCCGCAAGGGCGGGCGACTCGGGCAAAATTGGGGGCTCGGATAGGTCGAAAACCCGAAAGGGCGGCCTATGCAAAAAAGAGCTAGTTGAGCGGGTGAGTTTTGTGAGCCGGAAAAAGAAGAGAGATGAAAAAAAAAGTGAGAAGCTAGGATGAAAACCCGAAAGGGCTCCTAGGTAAAATGAGAGATTAAGAGAGAGTTATATACTTTGAAAACTCATTTGTCGGAGATGGTGTCATAAGGCGGAAGGCGCTTTCGGGTTGGGTTGGTTATTAAATCCTTGATTTTGTGAAGATTTGTTTATATTTGGCTTTCACTTTCATTTGTTGATAGTGGTGAATTGGAGGTCATTGTTGAAATTTATGTCCTTATCCGGTAAGGATTTAAACTTGCATTGGTTAGCCGATTGTTTTGGGAGTAAGCATGGAATTTATCCCTTTTTGTTATTGTTCCATGGCTTGCTTGTTTAGATTAGTTGAAGTAGTTTTAAATCATTTTTCGAGGGTTTGGGTGAGCTTGAATCTAAGTGTGGGGGAGTCATTGTCCCTTACGTTTAGGTTTTGGGCGGATTTTGTTACGATGTGATGATGATGATGTAGTTGATGGAGAGTGTAGTTTGGTGTCGAAAATTTGGGTGAAGATTTATTTGGTGATCCTCAATTTGAGTTTACTCGAGGTCGAGTAAAGTTCAAGTGTGGGGGTATTTGATGCGCTCAAGTTATACGGTGCTTATATGGTATTTTGGGTGCACTTTGCTAAGGAGTTCGATCATAATTGTTGACGTTTGCATATATATCAACCTTAGCCAAAGTTCGGAATTTTGGGAGGTAGTTAATGATAATGTTCTAAGTTTCGAGCTTTTAAGGTGAAATTGTATGTTTTGGGAATGCTCGGGAAGTGTAGCATCGTAGCGTAATGGGCAATCATCGCAAGGCCTAGCCGAGCAAACCACCCACACAGCTCACGTCGACGTCGAGCCTCCATCAGCAAGCAAAGCACCAAGCAGCATTACGAGGGCAGCAGCATCGCGAGGCTTAGCACACTCGCATCATCGCACAGCTCGCAAGCTCAGTAGCGCTCAAAGCAGCACCTGCCCAGCACAGCCGCTCGCGACTCGCGAGAATCCTCGTACCTCGCGAGCACCCAGCCTTCACGACTCGCGAGGCCTGTCGCGACTCGCGACCCTTTGCCCATCCATTTTGTGCGCGGAAGACAGAGTACTCTTCGCGACTCGCGATCAGTCTCACACCTCGCGACCCCCTAGGTCGGTGTAATTGTCGGGTGATTTTTGAGCTTTAGTATAAATACTAAAGTTGATTTTTGGACCCAAGGGGGAGCAGCCACAAGGAGAGGGAGTCTCCAAAACTCCACTCTTCCCTAACTATCTTTTTTTTTTAGTTTTTATTTTCTAGTTTAGTTTTTAGAGATTTCAATTATGGAATTGGCTTATGCTATGCCGATTGTAGCTTGAACTGTTCTTGAACGAGATTAATATGAAGCTTCAAGCATTATTGTGAGATCTTTCCTCTCTATTTAGTTTCTTTGATTATGGTTTAATTTCTATGATTGCGTTCTATGATTTTTGCATAATTATGCTAGGCATGTTACTAGTTTGATTGTGTAATTAATCTAATGCTATATTTAAGAATTGAATCGGATTGTTTTATTCTTTTATCAATTTGTAGCAAACTAGGGAGTAACTTAGATGCAGATCGTCTTGGTTATTTCTTAGGGAAATTGAATCAACAGTTGAATGTTTATCGCGTGTATGACATTAGCAAGTCTATTGGTTCTCTGTGTTTATTGCTGCTATTGGATTGAACTTAGACGCTGATCGGACTAGGGTATCCTTTAGTTAGGGTTTTATAGTCACGCTGATCGTGCTATTCAACTAAGAATAAGGAGAATGCGAGGTTAGTTCTCTACAATAGATAATCATGGAAATAATTAGAGTTGAGGTTCAATGATCGATAATGAATTGAAGTGGATGTTAATCAGATTCAAGATATTTCCATATTGATTTCTCATTTTATTTATTTGCTAGTTAATTTTAGTTTGTTTATAACTCTTTAGAAACCCCCCTTTTTATTAGGTTACTCGACCCTTAGAGTCATCTAGGTACTAATTCAAGCTAAATATTAAACTTATCCCTGTTTCCCTGTGGATACGAACCTTACTTCCCTTCTACATTTAATTGTAAAAGAGAGTAGGAGAAATTTATCTTTGGTTAGGCGTACACGACAAACACGCCTACCATTGGGCCAAGGGCTAACGAGCCCCATGCTATCAGAACGGGTGCCTTAATATATTTGGCCAATATTTGGCAAAGCGTAGAAGCGACTCGGTAGAGGGGCAAGGATCCCCATGCTGGGCGAGTGGTAAGACGCCGTTCGACCAAGGGCTAATGATCCCCATGATGTCTGAACGGGAGCCTTGAGATACTTTGCCAGTACTTGACTAAGTATAGAAGTGACTCGGCATAGGCGCAAGGAGCCCCATGCTGGCCGAGTGGGTAGGACGGTGCTCGGTCAAGGGCTAATGAACCCCATGCTGTCCGAACGGGTACACCTTGAGATACCTAGCCAATATTTGGCTGAGTATAGAAGTGAATTGGCAGAGGGGCAAGGAGCCCCATGCTGGTTGAGTGGGTAGATCGTCGTTCGGCCAAGGGCTAACGAGCCCCGTGCTATCAGAACGAGTGCCTTTAGATATTTGGCCAATATTTGGCTATGCGTAGAAGCGAGTCGGCAGAGGGGCAAGGAGCCCCATGCTGGCCGAGTGGGTAGGACGGCGTTCGGCCAAGGGCCAATGAGCCCTATGCTGTCCGAACGAGAGCTTTGAGATACTTGGCCAGTACTTCGCTAAGTATACAAGCAACTTGTAGAGGGGCAAGGAGCCCATGCTGGGTGAGAAGGTAGGACGTCGTTTGGCCAAGGGCTAATGAGCCCCATGCCGTCCGAACGGGTACCTTGAGATAAATTGTCAATATTTGGCTAAGTATAGAAGCGACTCGACAGAGGGGCAAGGAGCCTCATGTTAGCCAAGTGGGTAGGACGTCGTTCGGCGAAGTGCTAATGAGCCCCATGCCGTCCGAACGGGTACCTTGAGATACATTGTCAATATTTGCCTAAGTATAGAAGCGACTCGGCAGAGGGGCAAGGAGCCCCATGTTAGCCTAGTGGGAAGGACGTCGTTCGGCGACGGGCTAATGGGCCCCATGCTGTCCGAACGGGAGCTTTGAGATACTTTGCCAGTACTTGGCTAAGCATAGAAGTGACTCGACAGAGGGGCAAGGGGCCCCATGCTGGCTGAGTCAGTGGGACGGCATTCGGCCAAGGGCTAATGAGCCTTATGCTGTCCGAACGGCTGCCTTGAGATATTTTGCAAATATTTGGGGAAGCATTAAACGACTCCGCAGAGGGGCAAAGAGCCCCGTACTGGCCGAGTGGGTTGGACGATGTTCGGCCAAGGGCTAAAGAGCCCATGCTGTACGAACTGGTACCTTGAGATACGTGGCCAATATTTGGCCAAGTATAGAAGCGACTCGGTAGAGGGGCAAGGAGCCCCATGCTGGCCGAGTGGGTAGGTCACCGTTCGGCCAAGGGCTACGAGCCTCATGCTAACAGAACGGGTGCCTTAATATATTTCGCCAATATTTGGTTTAGCGTAGAAGCGACTCAGCAGAGGGGCAAGGGTCCCCATACTGGGCGAGTGGGTAAGACGCCGTTCGGCCAAGGGCTAATGATCCCCTTGATGTCTGAACGGGAGCCTTGAGATACTTTGCTAGTACTTGACTAAGTATAGAAGTGACTCGGCATAGGCGCAAGGAGCCCATGCTGGCCGAGTGGGTAGGCCGGCGTTCGGCCAAGGGCTAATGAGCTTCATGCTGTCCGAACGGGTACCTTGAGATACCTGGCCAATATTTGGCTGAGTATAGAAGCGAATCGGCAGATGGCACGTAGCCCCATGCTGGCCGATTGGGTAGGTCGTCGTTCGGCCAAGGGCTAACGAGCCCCATGCTATCAGAACGAGTGCCTTAAGATATTTGGTCAATATTTGGCTATGCGTAGAAGAGACTCGGCAGAGGGGCAAGGAGCCCCATGCTGGCCGGGTGGGTAGGACGGCGTTCGGCCAAGGGCCAATGAGCCCAATGATGTCAGAATGGGTGCCTTGAGATATTTGGCCAATATTTGGCAAATCATATAAGCGACTCGACAGAGGGGCAAGTAGCCCCATGCTGTCTGAGTAGGTAGGACGTCGTTTGGCCAAGGGATAATGAGCCCCATGTCGTCCGAACGAGTACCTTGAGAAACATTGTCAATATTTGGCTAACTATAGAAGCGACTCGGCAGAGGGGCAAGGAGCCTCATGTTAGCCTAGTGGGTAGGACGTCGTTCGGCGAAGGGCTAATGAGCCCCATGCTGTCCGAACGGGAGCTTTGAGATACTTGGCCAGTACTTGGCTAAGCATAAAAGTGACTCGACTGAGGGGCAAGGGGCCCCATGCTGGCTGAGTGAGTGGGACGGCGTTCGGCCAAGGGCTAATGAGCCTTATGCTGTTCGAACGGCTGCCTTGAGATATTTTGGAAATATTTGGCGAAGCATAGAACGACTCCGGAGAGGGGCAAAGAGCCCCGTACTGGCCGAGTGGTTGGACGATGTTGTACGAACGGGTACCTTGAGATACGTGGCCAATATTTGGCCAATTATAGAAGCGACTCGGTAGAGGGGCAAGGATCCCCATGCTGGCCGAGTGGGAAGGTCGCCGTTCGGCCAAGGGCTACGAGCCCCATGCTAACAGAACGGGTGCCTTAATATATTTCGCCAATATTTGGCTTAGCGTAGAAGCGACTCAGCAGAGGGGCAAGGGTCCCCATGCTGGGTGAGTGGGTAAGACGCCGTTCGGCCAAGGGCTAATGATCCCCTTGATGTCAGAACGGGAGCCTTGAGATACTTTGCTAGTACTTGACTAAGTATAGAAGTGACTCGGCATAGGCGCAAGGAGCCCATGCTGGCCGAGTGGGTAGGCCGGCGTTCGGCCAAGGACTAATGAGCCCCATGCTGTCCGAACGGGTACCTTGAGATACCTGGCCAATATTTGGCTGAGTATAGAAGCGAATCGGTTGAGGGCACGTAGCCCCATGCTGGCCGAGTGGGTAGGTCGCCGTTCGGCCAATGGCTAACGAGCCCCATGCTATCAGAACGAGTGCCTTCAGATATTTGGCCAATATTTGGCTATGCGTAGAAGCGACTCAGTAGAGGGGCAAAGAGCCCCATGGTGGCCGAGTGGGTAGGACGGCGTTCGGCCAAGGGCCAATGAGCCCTATGCTATCCGAACGGGAGCTTTGAGATACTTGGCCAGTACTTGGCTAAGTACAGAAGAGACTTGTGGAGGGGCAAGGAGCCCCATGCTGGCCGAGTCGGTAGGACGACGTTCGGCTAACGCCTAATGTGCCCCATGCTTTCCGAACGAGAGCCTTGAGATAGGTGGCCAACATTTGGCTAAGTATGAAAGCGACTCGGGAAAGTGGCAAAGACCCTCATACTGGCCCAGTGGGAAGGACGTCGTTTGGCCAAAGGCCAGTGAGCCCCATGCTGTCAGAAGGGGTGCTCAGAGATATTTGGCCAATATTTAGCTAAGCATAGAAGTGACTCGACAGAGGGGCAAGGAGCCCCATGCTGGACGAGTGGGTAGGACGGCGTTCGGCCAAGGGCTGATGAGCCCCATGCTGTCCGAACAGGTACCTTGAGATACCTGGCCAATATTTGGCTGAGTATAGAAGCGAATCGGAAGAGGGGCAAGGAGCCCCATGCTGGCCGAGTGGGTAGGTCGTCGTTCGACCAAGGGCTAACGAGCACTAGTGGAAAAAACCCCACTTGATGCGGTCAAAACTAGCCTTTCAGATGCGGTTTTGGTCCGCATCAGGTAGGGGCGCAACAGCTCACTAATAATTTTTGATGCGGTCCAAAACCGCATCTGAAAACGATAATCTGATGCGGTTCATAGAGAAAACCGCATCAGATTAGGTGATAATCTGATGCGGTTTTACATCAGAACGACATCAGAAAACGATAATCTGATGCGGTTTTACGTTAGAACCGCATCAGATTGTGTAATGTAATGTCAAAAAAAAAGTGCAGACCTGCAAACTGCAGGTCTGCACTACCACATTTCATTTTTAGGTCTGCACCGCATATTCCAAGTCTCCAACAACACAATTTTACAGCAACAAAATTACAAAAATAAAAACGAATGATGCTAACATTTATATCATTGCCAACAAAATACAAATAGAAGTGATTAAAAAAATACAAATAAATCTAGAACCGAATTAATAATGCAAAACAAAAATCAACCAAAAAAAATAAACAAAAATCTAAGAGAAAATACAAAACAAAACGAAAATAAAACTAATAACAGAATAAAAACGAAAATAAATTACAAATAAAATTAAAAACAGAATAAAAAACAAAAATAAATCGAACGAAAATACTAAAAAACTAGAATATATATGAAAAAAAAATGAAACGAAAAATTAGAGAAATTAAACGAAAAAACTAGAGAAATTAAACAAAAAAATAGAGAAATTAAACGAAAAATCACTAGTTTCAGATCTAAATTCGCTTCGCGTTTCCTTCGATTTTCTTTATTGGCGCTTCTTCCTTCGAACTTCTTTAATGGAGCTTCGTTCTTCGAGTTTCTTTAATGGCGCTATTGGATTCGACTATTTAGGGTTCGATTGTTTCGATTATTGAGGGGTTAGAGTGGTGGCGTGAGAGTGGTAGCGTGGCGTGAGAGTGGGTGGTTGCGTGGCGTGAGAGTGGTGGCGTGAGAGTGGAGAGAGAGGAGAGTGGATCTGATGAGAGAGGGAGAGGAGAGTGGATCTAATGAGAGAGAGAGAGGAGAGCGTCCGATGAGAGGGAGAGAGAAAAGAGCGTCCGATGAGAGATAGAGAGGAGTGAGGAGGGGAGTTAGGGTTAGGGAGGGGAGGAGGGGAGTTAGGGTTAGGAGGGGAGGAGGGGAGGAGGGGAGTAAGGGTTAGGAGGAGGGGAGTTAGGGAGTTAGAGAGAGGAGAGCGTGCTGGGCCGAATCAGCGTGCTGGACCGAATCAGCGTGTTGGGACAAGAATATATTGAGAGATTGCGTGCTGGGCCAAGAATATATTGAGAGATCGCGTGCTGGGCCAAGGATTTTGAGACAAAAATAACAAAAATCTGATGCGGTCCAATAAACCGCATCAGATTTTTAAAAAACCGCATCAGATTGTCTTCCCAACTTTCCCACTCATTTTTAATCTTGATTTTCGGATGCGGTTTTACAAAAACCGCATCAGTTACTAAGTGACAGATAAGGTTTTTTCCACTAGTGGAGCCCCATGCTATCAGAACGAGTGCCTTAAGATATTTGGCCACTATTTGGCCATGCGTAGAAGCGACTCGGCAGAGGGGCAAGGAGCCCCATGCTGGCTGAGTTGGTAGGACGTCATTAGGCGAAGGGTTAATGAGCCCCATGCTGTCCGAATGGGTACCTTGAGATACATTGTCAATATTTGGCTATGTATAGAAGCGACTCGGCAGAGGGGCAAGGAGCCTCAAGTTAGCCTAGTGGGTAGGACGTCGTTCAGAGAAGGGCTAATGAGCCCCATGCTGTCCGAACGGGTACCTTGAGATACCAGGCCAATATTTGGCTAAGTACAGAAGCGGCTCGGCAGAGGGGCAAGGAGCCCCATGCTGGCCGAGTGGGTAGGTCGCCGTTCGGCCAAGGGCTAACGAGCCCCATGCAATCAGAACGGGTGCCTTATTATATTTTGCCAATATTTGACTAAGCGTAGAAGCGACTCGGTAGAGGGGCAAGGATCCCCATGCTGGGCGAGTGGGTAGGACGACGTTCGGCTAACGCCTAATGTGCCCCATGTTGTCCGAACGGGTGCCTTAAGATAGGTGGCCAACATTTGGCTAAGTATGAAAGCGACTCGGGAAAGTGGCAAAGACCCACATACTGGCCCAGTGGGAAGGACGCCGTTCGGCCAAGGGCCAATGAGCCCCATGCTGTCAGAAGGGGTCATCTGAGATATTTGGCCAATATTTGGATAAGCATAGAAGTGACTCGACAGAGGGGCAAGTAGCCCCATGCTGGCTGAGTGAGTGGGACGGCGTTCGGTTCAGAGCTAATGAGCCTTATGCTGTCCGAACGGCTGCCTTAATATATTTGGCCAATATTTGGCTAAGCGTAGAAGCGACTCGGGAAAGTGGCAAAGACCCGCATACTGGCCCAGTGGGAAGGTGTAATACCCCGAATTTTGAAAGCGTATTTTATTATTTATATGGTTTAATATTATTTCCACTTAAAATTTATTTTATGATAATGCGATTTTATTTGATAACTATGTTTATTAAAATAATGATTTCATTTAGTTTTGATTTATTTAACAAGTTTTATTTAAATGATTATTTCTAAATAATTTAATTATGGTAAATTAAACACTTTACTTTTGGTTATGGGTATCCTTGTACAAGTTGTCCTTCCATTTTAGTAATCCAAAGCCCAAATACAAGTCCATAGCCATATGTCTTTTAGCCAAAAAGAAAAAGGAAAATAAAACAAAAAAAAAAAGGAAAGAAAGAAGCATGATCTGATGATCACCATCTTCATCCCTCCTCACGTATGATGAACAGAGCCAAAGGAGCCATTTTTTTCAACAAAATCAGCAACTCTTGTCAGTAGAAGTTTGAAACTCAACCCACAAATCCCGTATTTTGGGAGTAAAATCACCCCAGAGTCAAAAGTAAATCTCACACCATACTTCCACCATTAATGGAGCTTGACCAAAGCTCAAAATTTCTGACCAAACTTCTCTATAAATACTGAACTTTACTCACCAAATTACTCAAGCAAACAATCTCAAAAGGTTCGCCGTCCACCCGCCTCCCTTCCTCCTTCCTTTTCTTCTCCCCTGACTCGGGCCTCCCCTGTCTTCCTTTTCCTTCCTTCTTGCGTTTTCTATCAACTGATTCTTTGAATCAGTAAAACCTCCCCTTTCCACTTTATTTTAGCTTTATTTGTTTATTTTATTTTTTTTAACTAAAACCCATGACTTTCCTAATCTAGCCTACTTTAATTAAGTTAGTATATTTTAGTTTAAGTTAATCTTTTATAACTTGAAAATGTTTCTTAAATAAAATGAGTATAAGAAAGTTAGTTTTCTATATTAAAATAGTTGTTTAAGTTAATAAAAATAAAGTTGAAGTAAACTTTGAGTACTTAAAATGATTTCATTAATAATTTGAAAACTTTAAACTTTAATCATTAAGAATTCTTTAAGTTATTTGAATTATTTAAGTTGTTTATTTTATATATAAAAAGGGGGTTATTTAGGTAACTAACTTAGATCTCGTTAACGTCTAATGTAGATTCCGATTGCGTAGACGAGGAATATCAAGAGTGTTAATCCGTTCGTGAACTTAACTTTTGGGCACGCGTCACGAGGTAATCTCCGATTTCCATCTAAACATAGATCCCGTTAGTGTAAAAAGAATTGATTACGTGATCATTATGTGCTTATAAAATTTATAAGTATGGACTATAATTATGGATTATCGACTTAATGCGGATTATGAATATGAAGGATAAAATGGACAACGACTATGGATTTCGATTATGAATCATGACTATGGACGATGTACGATATGACAAAGATGGTTATTATAACGTTATTAAAATCGGTTAATGTCATTTGATAATGTTATGATTATGATTATTATTATTATATTATTATTATTATTATGATTATTATTGTTATTATTATTACTATATATCATTATGATTATCATGAATATTATTATTGTTATTAATATTGAGACTTTATGAAAGTTGAAATTGGTAAGAACTTGTGATAATGAAATGATTATGAATCTGAAGTGATAAATGAACTCAAGTGACGGTTGTGTTTATGAAATGAGTAATTGAAACCACTATGAATGGATTGAGATTATGAATGGATTGAGATTATGATGGATTGAATATGTTCACATTGGATTGAACAAGATGACATAAATGTGTATGTGATTTATGTGATGACTTGAAATTTAAAAGATGTTAATCACGTAAAGTGAAATATCGGAGGGAAATGATGAACAGGTTGCCCTGTATGAGAGGTTCAGCGGGCCCTACAGGTTTTCTGGTTACTATGCTGATTATTCTGTTACTGTTTTCCTTCTATCTTGTTGTGATCCAAGTAGAAGGGGTGTGCACACTAGGGACTCTGTTATTATGGCCATTATGTTATTCGTAGGTGGTTACAGGGGATTGACCCCGGCCTACAATGTTGAAGTAAGTGGTTACACGGGATTGACCCCGGCTTACTGGCGTTCTCTTTCCTCTCCTTAAATATCTGGATTAATTGAATTAAGTATGTGATTATTCATTGCATATATATGTGTATATGTGCTATGCTTTTTAACCCTATTAACCTACTATTTTACAAAGTATTTTCAACTTAAGTATTTTACGGGATGGAGTTGGAATTACTCAGTTTTTCTGATTTTTGGGAGCTTGTCTCTCTTGTTTCTTTTCAATGTATTTGTGCAGGTGGGTGATCGACGGGGGAACAAAAGGGAGATCATTTAGAGTTATCATCCACTTAGCTTATGATTTAGCTTCCGCTGGAACTCTGAAACACTTAAGTAATTAGTAATATTTAATGAACAATATACTTGGTTGTAAGGATTAATTTATTTTGAATTTAGTATGCTTTAACCTAGCCTTTCATTTATTTCCAAGGAGATAAGTGCGGCGGTAGCACGCCCGTTGAGTCGAACCCTCGTGGATTTTCCCCCATCTTAAGTTTTATTAAATGAAGAAGGGTTCGGGTTGACGGGGGTGTTACAAAGTGGTATCAGAGCGGAGTTTAGATTAACTAGGGAAAGATTAAATTATCAAAAATATTAATTAGGAAAATGAATCAAATAGGGTTAAACTTAAAATTGGTTTAGGAGGTCAAAATAATAACTTATTTAGGAAAAATAAATTACGATTAAAATGTGAACTAAGGATTTAGTATGGGTACGAATGGGTTCTGTGTACATGTATGAAAGTACTCGATAAAGGTACTTATTAATTGTTTATCATATTTGATTAGATGGCCAAGACACGTTTGACCACCAGGAAATGCATCAAAACCCCTCGTCAAGGACCATACCTTCTAAGTATGAGGGTAGGAGAGTCTGTTTCAGCTTATATTTCCAAGTTACGATAAACAATGAAGTGTTACCACCTCAATGAAGGCCACGGACATTCAGATTACCTCACGCCACCTAAACAGGCCGATGTTTTGATTCACACTCTCCCCAACGATGGTCCTTATGCCAGAATCAAGAGCGAATACTCTGATGTTCTGAAAAATGGAAGGCCAAACTATGAACGATACACGTTGAAAGGGAAGTGGTATCTCACATTGAGTTACCTGGAGAAAAGAATGCTTGATGCTAGGGCCAAGTGGCTTAATGACTATTTACCCACTGATAACAAGGAACCCAACTATTGTGATAATGAAGAAGTGGGAAGCAAACCTGCCTCACCCGTTGTAAATCTCGATGGAGATGGAGACGGAGATGAAGGTGAAGACGAGGTTCCGTCCGAGTACACTGACTAGAAACCCATATCTCTAGCCCTGACCCCTTAGATTTCTAATTAAGGTCATAAAAGATCGATTAATGTGTTAACTTAGGATGGTGCAACTAATGCTTATTTGACTATTTGAAACAAACTCTTATGCTACTATGAACGAATTGTAATTTCACTTTTGAAGTAATGAATGATGAACTTTTGACATGTGAATTGAGTGTGAAATGAATGATGAACCTTTGATATGTGAATTGAGTATGAAATGAATGAATGGTGAGAACCATGATTATGTGAATTAGCTTTTATATAAGAATCAATGTGAATCGTAGAAATACAATGTGAATAACGCAGGTAGCTTATGCAATACGTTTATACGTGATATAGAGCAAGGCGACAAGGAAACCAAATGGCCAAAACTCCCGAACAAGTTGCAGCACGACTTAGGACTCTTGAGCAACTAGCTCAGAGCTTCGGGTTAGTCCTTCAAAACCAGATCAACAACAACCACCATGGAGACGATCCGCAAGCTGCAATGGCGAAAAAGATTTCCGCCTTGAAACCACCAACCTTTGTTGGGAGAGAAGACCCACTACATCTCGAGAATTGGATAAGAGACTTCGAAAAGATTTGCACGGCCACGGGTACGCCTGAGGCCCAGAAAGCATACCAAGCAACCTTTTATCTGCATGAAGATGCTGATACATGGTGGGAAAGTGTAGGATCTACTGTTAAAGCTCAAGAGAACTTTAACTGGGAAGCATTTAAGGTAGCGATTAAGGCTCGATTCTTCCCCGAACACATTCGTAGGCAAAAGTACAATGAGTTTAGTAGATTTAACCAGAGTTATAACATGAGTGTGCAAGAGTACGCTCAGAAATTCAATGAGTATGCCCGATTCTGCCCGACTGTAGTGCCAGATGAAGGAACTAAGGCTCAGAAGTTTGAAGACGGACTTAAGTTTGATCTTCAGACTCGAATGGGAGGTAGCACCTCTACTACTTTCGCGGAAGCGTATGCTAAAGCTTCGAACCTGGAGAGAATCTTACAGCGTGAGAGAGAGGTGCTAGGTAGACACAAAAGGAAGGAACCTGCCGCCAACAGCTACAGCCAAGGGTACGACAAAAGGCCCAACAATGGTGGGAACAACAATAACAATGGTGGACGCTACAACAACCGCAACAATCAAAATTCTAGACAACAGACCCAGCAAGGAAATAGGAACCAAAAGAACTTTGTTTGCAGGAAGTGTGCCAAGAGCCATCCAGGGTTCACTTGTCATGGTGAAAGGATCAAGTGTTTCGAGTGTGGAGAAGTAGGTCACAAATCGTTCAACTGTCCAAAGAAGCAAGCTCAAAATAGACCAAATGGGAACAATGTTAACAATGGAGGTGGAAACAGAATTCAAAATTTCAATAACAACCGCCGCAGTGGAGGAAATACTGCACAGATTGGGAACCATAACAATCGCTCTTTTGAAGGTGAAAATGGAAACTATGGAAAGAATAGCAATGGAGGCTACACCAATGGAAGAATCAATGTCATGAGCCGAATTGAAGCTGACACCGATGCCAATGTTGTGACGGGTACATTTCTCGTAAACTCAAACCCTGCTTATGTACTCTTTGATTCTGGAGCGTCTCATTCTTTTATTTCTAGCACTTTTGTCAATAAGTATCCCCTCAAGTCTACCCAATCTTGTCGAGCCAATATAGCCATGCCCACCGGTGAAACTGTTTCATGTAAATCTCTTTTCCAAAGTATCCCTGTAGTCATAGCTGGTACTGAATTACCGGCCGATCTTATCCTTTTTGATCTAAAAGACTTTGACGTTATGTTGGGAATGGATTGGTTAGCTAAGTATAAAGCCAAAATCGAGTGTCATAACCAGAAAATATCTCTTAGGGGACCAAAAGGAAATAAGATATCCAATAAGGGTATAATTTCTAAACCTAATGTCAAGATAATCTCAGCCCTGAACCTTCAAACCTATCTTAGAAAAGGCTACCCAGTCTACTTGTGTCAAGTAAGGGACGTAAGCGTGGAAAACGAGGAGTTGACTCAAATTCCGGTAGTAAAGGAGTTTCCGGATGTATTTCCCGAAGAACTTCCAGGAATGCCACCAGAGAGAGAAGTGAGCTTTAAGATCGATTTAGTCCCTGGAACAGGACCTATCTCTAAGGCCCCGTATCGAATGGCACCTGCAGAAATGCAAGAATTGAAGGTGCAATTGGAGGAATTGTTGGAAAAAGGGTACATTCGACCTAGTGTCTCACCTTGGGGAGCCCCGGTATTGTTTGTTCGGAAGAAAGACGGATCTTTGAGGTTGTGTATCGATTATAGGGAGCTGAATAATGCCACGATAAAGAATAAATATCCGCTCCCGAGGATCGAGGATTTGTTCGATCAACTTCAGGGTGCAACAGTATTTTCCAGGAGCGATTTACGATCAGGTTATCACCAACTACGAATCGCTGAAGAAGACATCCCTAAGACAGCCTTTCGAACGAGATATGGCCATTATGAGTTCTCCGTCATGCCTTTTGGACTCACTAATGCGCCCGCAGCTTTTATGGACCTCATGAATAGGACTTTCCAGCCATACTTGGATAAGTTCGTGATAGTGTTCATCGACGATATATTAGTGTACTCGAAGGATAGAGAAGAGCATGAGGATCAGTTGAGGAAAGTTCTGGAGATTCTTCGAGAAAAGCAATTGTACGCGAAGTTCTCGAAGTGTGAATTTTGGTTGGAAAAAGTTTCATTTTTGGGTCATGTGATATCAAAATAAGGCTTTTCCGTAGATCCATCAAAGATTCAAGCAGTGACCGATTGGCCTCAACCTAAGAACGTCCCCGAAGTAAGGAGTTTCTTGGGTTTAGCTGGATATTACCGGAGATTTGTGAAAGATTTTTCGAGAACGGCCCAACCTCTCACTAACCTGATGAAGAAAACAACAAAGTTTCATTGGGATGATAAGTGTGAGGAAGCATTTCAAGAGTCAAGAAGAGACTTACAACGGCCCGTGATTGACATTGCCCTCTGGAGTAGAAGGATTTGAAGTCTACAGTGATGCCTCAAAGAAAGGTTTTGGGTGCGTCTTGATGCAACATGGTAAAGTAGTGGCCTATGCGTCGAGACAACTCAAACCGCATGAGCAAAATCACCCTACTCATGACTTGGAGTTAGGAGCAATCGTGTTTGCGCTCAAGATATGGAGACATTATTTGTATGGAGTGCAGTGTAAAGTCTATACTGATCACAAGAGTTTGAAGTATCTGTATACGCAAAAGGAGTTGAATATGAGACAGAGACGTTGGCTCGAGCTTATAAACGACTATGATTTGAAGATAGTGTATCAAGAGGGAAAAGCGAACAAAGTAGCTGACGCGTTGAGTAGGAAGAGTGCTCATTCGCTAAACGTGTTGATTTTGGCAGATGAACTGTGTGAAGAGATCAAGAGATTGAGTTTGGAAATAGTTGAGCCCGGTTATGTGAAAGCTCAGTTGAATGCTCTTACTGTTGGACCGGACATATTTGAGGAGATTCGGGTGAAACAAGCTGCAGATAAGTGGTTAAGCAAGTTAAGAGAGATGAAAGAAAGTGGTCAATCACCGGAGTTCGAGATCGACGACAATGGCGTTGCGAAGTATAAACGGAGATTGTGTGTGCCACATGATGAGGAACTCAAGACGAGAATTCTAAGGGAAGCTCATAACTCGCCATATTCCATACATCCAGGAGGAGATAAGCTTTATAAGGATTTGAAAAAGCATTTTTGGTGGCCTAGGATGAAGCAAGAAGTAGCCGACTTTGTTGCAAAATGTTTAACATGCCAGAAGGTGAAAATACAAAGATATGAAGCCTGGAGGAAAATTGCAACCTTTGGAAGTGCCAGGATGGAAATGGGAATCTATCTCTATGGATTTCATCATGGGGTTACCGAATACAAGGTCGGGAAAGAATGCAATATGGGTAATAGTGCACCGTTTAACTAAGACAGCAAGATTCGTGGCAATGAAGGATACATGGTCGTTGAAACAATTGGTGGATGCTTACTTTAATGAGGTGGTTAGACTACATGGTGTTCCGAAGGACATCATTTCGGATAGGGACTCGAGATTCTTATCGAAGTTCTGGAAACAACTTGACTGCATGTACTGGGTACACTATTGAAATTCAAGATGCCCTTCCACCCAAAGAATAGATGGTCAAACGGAGAGAACCATTCAAACCTTGGAGGATATGTTGAGAGCATGTGTGATGGATTTCGGAGGATATTGGGATGATCATTTGATGTACATTGAGTTCTCGTATAACAACAGTTATCACTCGAGCATAGGAATGGCACCTTATGAGGCGTTGTATGGACGGAAATTTAGGAGTCCTATATGTTGGAGCGATGTGAACGAGTTGTTGAATTTGGGACCAGAAATGATAGAAGAGACTACCAACAAGGTGAAGTTGATTCAAGAGCGTATGAAAGCAGCTCAGGATCGACAAAAATCGTATGCTGTTCAAAGGAGACGAGATTTGGAATTTGCAGTTGGAGAGAAAGTGTTGCTGAAAGTTTCACCAACCAAGGGAGTAATGAGGTTCGGTAGAAAAGGAAAGTTGAGTCCTCGTTATATCGGACCTTATGAGATACTCGAAAGAATTGGACAAGTGGCCTATAGATTAGCCTTACCCACAGACTTAGCCAATGTTCATAATGTTTTCCATGTGTCTCGACTCCGTAAATACGTTTCCGATCCCTCCCATGTCATCCAACCTGAAATCATTGAACTAGATGAGACCCTCACTTTTGAAGAACGTCCTATTAGAATCCTTGATTCCAAAACGAGAAATACCCGGAACAAGGCAGTAGATTAGTCAAAGTTTTGTGGTCTAATCATCAAACCGAGGAAGCAACTTGGGAAGCGAAAGATGACATGAAAAAGCGTTATCCTGAACTCTTTTATGAGGTACGATTATCGAGTTTCGGGGACGAAACTCCTTAAGGGGGACCGAATGTAATACTAATAAAGCGCAAAACTACTGTTTCGTTAATATTAAACATCTAACTTTAAAGTTCGAGGACGAACTTTGTTTTTAAGGAGGAGTAGATGTAATACCCCGAATTTTGAAAGCGTATTTTATTATTTATATGGTTTAATATTATTTCCACTTAAAATTTATTTTATGATAATGCGATTTTATTTGATAACTATGTTTATTAAAATAATGATTTTATTTAGTTTTGATTTATTTAACAAGTTTTATTTAAATGATTATTTCTAAATAATTTAATTATGGTAAATTAAACACTTTACTTTTGGTTATGGGTATCCTTGTACAAGTTGTCCATCCATTTTAGTAATCCAAAGCCCAAATACAAGTCCATAGCCATATGTCTTTTAGCCAAAAAGAAAAAGGAAAAAAAAAAAAAAGGAAAGAAAGAAGCGTGATCTGATGATCACCATCTTCATCCCTCCTCATGTATGATGAACAGAGCCAAAGGAGCCATTTTTTTCAACAAAATCAGCAACTCTTGTCAGTAGAAGTTTGAAACTCAACCCACAAATCCCGTATTTTGGGAGTAAAATCACCCCATAGTCAAAAGTAAATCTCACACCATACTTCCGCCATTAATGGAGCTTGACCAAACCTCAAAATTTCTGACCAAACTTCTCTATAAATACTGAACTTTACTCACCAAATTACTCAAGCAAATAATCTCAAAAGGATTGCTTCAATTCATTTCTCTTCTTCCTTAATTTCTGATTTTGGTTTTGGAAATTAAAAATGAAAATTCAATCCACCATTAACACCACCCTCTGCCACGATTGAACCACCTCCGACCACTTGAATTGCAGCCAACCACCGCGACAAACACCGCACCCAACACCGCCATCTTCTGTTCTCCCTTCGCACACCTCACGACTTCCCTTCGCGACCTCCTTCGCAGCACCCTGCTGCCTCCCTCAGCCGCACCCAACCACCACCTCGAACCACCTGCGC
Organism: Beta corolliflora; assembly: GCA_947648045.1. Taxonomy (NCBI): domain Eukaryota; kingdom Viridiplantae; phylum Streptophyta; class Magnoliopsida; order Caryophyllales; family Amaranthaceae; genus Beta; species Beta corolliflora. The sequence continues at coordinate 2,338,793 of CANSZD010003254.1, read as the reverse complement.
CACCGTCTTCCGCCTGAGCTTCGCCGTCCACCCGCCTCCCTTCCTCCTTCCTCTTCTTCTCCCCTGACTCGTGCCTCCCCTGTTCTTCCTTCCTTCCTTTTTCTTCCTTCTTGCGTTTTCTTTCAACTGGTTCTTTGAATCAATAAAACCTCCCCTTTCCACTTTATTTTAGCTTTATTTGTTTATTTTATTTTTTTTTAACTAAAACCCATGACTTTCCTAAACTAGCCTACTTTAATTAAGTTAGTATATTTTAGTTTAAGTTAATCTTTTATAACTTGAAAATGTTTCTTAAATAAAATGAGTATAAGAAAGTTAGTTTTCTATATTAAAATAGTTGTTTAAGTTAATAAAAATAAAGTTGAAGTAATCTTTGAGTACTTAAAATGATTTCATAAATAATTTGAAAACTTTAAACTTTAATCATTAAGAATTCTTTAAGTTATTTGAATTATTTAAGTTGTTTATTTTATATATAAAAAGGGGGTTATTTAGGTAACTATCTTAGATCTCGTTAACGTCTAATGTACATTTCGATTGCGTAGACGAGGAATATCAAGAGTGTTAATCCGTTCGTGAACTTAACTTTTGGGCAAGCGTCACGAGGTAATCTCCGATGTCCATCTAAACATAGATCCCGTTAGTGTAAAAAGAATTGATTACGTGATCATTATGTGCTTATAAAATTTATAAGTATGGACTATAATTATGGATTATCGACTTAATGCGGATTATGAATATGAAGGATAAAATGGACAACGACTATGAATTTCGATTATGAATCATGACTATGGACGATGTACAATATGACAAAGATGGTTATTATAACGTTATTAAAATCGGTTAATGTCATTTAATAATGTTATGATTATGATTATTATTATATTATTATTATTATTATTATGATTATTATTGTTATTATTATTACTATATATCATTATGATTATCATGAATATTATTATTGTTATTAATATTGAGACTTTCTGAAAGTTGAAATTGGTAAGAATTTGTGATAATGAAATGATTATGAATCTGAAGTGATAAATGAACTCAAGTGACGGTTGTGTTTATGAAATGAGTTATTGAAACCACTATGAATGGATTGAGATTATGAATGGATTGAGATTATGATGGATTGAATATGTTCACATTGGATTGAACAAGATGACATAAATGTGTATGTGATTTATGTGATGACTTGAAATTTAAGAGATGTTAATCACGTAAAGTGAAATATCGGAGGGAAATGATGAACAGGTTGCCCTGTATGAGAGGTTCAGCGGCCCCTACAGGTTTTCTGGTTACTATGCTGATTATTCTGTTACTGTCTTCCTTCTATCTTGTTGTGATCCATGTAGAAGGGGTGTGCATACTAGGGACTATGTTATTATGGCCATTTATGTTATTCGTAGGTGGTTACAGGGGATTGACCCCGGCCTACAATGTTGAAGTAAGTGGTTACAGGGGATTGACCCTGGCTTACTGGCGTTCTCTTTCCTCTCCTTAAATATCTGGATTAATTGAATTAAGTATGTGATTATTCATTGCATATATATGTGTATATGTGCTATGCTTTTTAACCCTATTAACGTACTATTTTACAAAGTATTTTCAACTTAAGTATTTTACGGGATGGAGTTGGAATTACTCAGTTTTTCTGATTTTTGGGAGCTTGTCTCTCTTGTTTCTTTTCAATGTATTTGTGCAGGTGGGTGATCGACGGGGGAACAAAAGGGAGATCATTTAGAGTTATCATCCACTTAGCTTATGAATTAGCTTCCGCTGGAACTCTGAAACACTTAAGTAATTAGTAATATTTAATGAACAATATACTTGGTTGTAAGGATTAATTTATTTTGAATTTAGTATGCTTTAACGTAGCCTTGCATTTATTTCCAAGGAGATAAGTGCGGCGGTAGCACGCCCGTTGAGTCGAACCCTCGTGGATTTTGCCCCATCTCAAGTTTTATTAAATGAAGAAGGGTTCGGGTTGACGGGGGTGTTACAGAAGGACGTCGTTCGGCCAAGGGCCAATGAGCCCTATGCTGTCAGAAGGGGTGCTCTGAGATATTTGGCCAATATTTGGCTAAGCATAGAAGTGACTCGACAGAGGGGCAAGGACCCCATGCAGGCTGAGTGAGTGGGACAGCGTTCGGCGAAGGGCTAATGAGCCCCATGCTGTCCCAACGGCTGCCTTCAGATATTTGGTAAATATTTGGCGAAGCATAGAAGCGACACCGCAGAGGGGCAAAAAGCCCCGTACTGGCCGAGGGGGTTGGACGACGTTTTGCCAAGGGCTAATGAGCCCATGCTGTCCGAACGGGTACCTTGAGATACCTGGCCAATATTTGGCTAAGTATAGAAGCGACTCAGCAGAGGGGTAAGGAGCCCCATGCTGGCCAAGTTGGTAGGTCGTCGTTCGGTCAAGGGCTAACGAGCCCCGTGCTATGAGAACGGGTGCCTTAATATGTTTGGCCAATATTGGTCTAAGCGTAAAAGCGACTCGGCAGAGGTGCAAGGAGCCCCATGCTGGCCGAGTGGGTAGGTCGCCGTTCGGCCAAGGGCTAACGAGACCCATGCTATCCGAACGAGTGACTTAATATATTTGGCCAATATTTGGCTAAGCGTCGAAGCGACTCGGCAGAGGGGCAAGGATCCCCATGCTGGGCGAGTGGGTAATACGTCGTTCGGCCAAGGGCTAATGATCCCCATGATGTCTGAACGGGAGCCTTGAGATATTTGGCCAATATTTGGCAAATCATATAAGCGACTCGACCGAGGGGCAAGGAGCCCCATGCTGGCTGTGTAGGTAGGACGTTGATCGGTCCCCTAGGTGTCGTTACTTCTTATGGTTCCGGGTCAAGAATAAAATCTTCCTAGTCTAACTAACTAGCCTAATAAGGTAGTATAGCGTAGTAAGGGGTCGTATCCACGGAGAAGCAAGGGGTTTTACACTTAGTTCGAGATGCAATCAATTGACGGGAGTAAAAGAAAAGGGGTTTGAGTTATCAACTAGACTACCTAAGGAAGATAAAATTAGAGTGATTAATCAATAGGACAAACACTAGGGAGAGGGGGAATCGTGGAACTCACAACAACGATTTCGACAACATTTGGTGGGCAATGGATCAAATCTATTGAGGGTCTTGGTTCAACATCAAGAGGTCACTCTCGCACACCCCTCAACACCGCCTACCCAACCCCGCCTTTGAGGTCGTGGTCTACCCATCATCAAGTCATCACTAATATCAAGCTTGCTCTCACATAACCCAACATTAGCACAAGATTTAAACATTAAGGTAATCAAGTTTCATGCTTTAACAATAAAATACCTTGATTCGAGCATCAAAAGAACGATCACCAAAGCCAACCAAACATCATTCAAAATCATCACAAAGTCCCATTATCCCCCTTCCCTAGGTAGAAATCTAGCCTAGGAAGGAGGAGAACATAGTAAGACTAGTAAAAGCAACAATAAAAGGAGCAAACATACTAAAACTACTAAGCATGATTAGTGAAAACGAGAAAGATTGAACCTTTGAACAATAGACTACAAAGACTAGTCAAGGCAAGTATAAACTAATTTAAACAAGCATAAAACAAAACAAATAGCCAAAAATAAGCTAGGAAAGGGACTAGAAATACCAAAAGATTGATGCTTTGATTGATAAAAATGAAGAACAAATTTTGAGTTACAACCTTCTCTTAAGAATGTGTTTTTCTCTCTCTAATTAACCTAGAATAGTTTGCTCTTCCTTTGAATCCTCTTTTCTGGAATTAAAAGCTTCCTTAAATGTCTTAAGAAAGGGGTATTTATACCCCTCATAAATACAGCTTAGAGTAAGGGCAAACACCGAAAAAAAAATCGGGAGCTGACCATTCAGAGCTCCCGCTCCATGCGTGGAGCGCGAGCTCTGAACCTAATTAGAGATATTTATGCAGCAAGTCGAAGCTCCCGCTCCATGTGTGGAGCGCGAGCTCTGAGCAGTCGAAGCTCCCGCTCCATCCATGGAGCGCGAGCTCTGAGCATAATATGAGATATTTCTTCCGCAGGTCGAAGCTCCCGCTGCATGCGTGGAGCACGAGCTCTGAGCAGTCGAAGCTCCTGCTCCATGCGTAGAGCGCGAGCTCTGAGCCTAATGTGAGATAGTTCTGCCGCAGATCGAAGCTCCTGCTCCATGAGGTTGGAGCGCCAGCTTCAAATTCTAGGCAAAATTGCTTGTATACAGGGGAACTCGGAGCTCCCGCTCCAGAGCTGGAGCGCCAGCTTTGGCTCTGCTTCTACTCTTCTTTGCAATTTGAAGCTCCCTCTCTCCATCCAAAGGTTCCCTTTTGCCATTCCAAGCTTCAACAATCTCGATTAGGCCGCTACGGAACCTAAAAGAAGATAAGAGCAAGTCATAGCATAGGGTGTTCACAACATTCAATCTTCACATGAAGAGAAAACAACCTACAACTCCCAAAAAAGACTCAAAATGCATTAAGCTAGTAGAATCACTAACATTGAACAAAGCTAAGCTAAATAAGCATAAAAATGGACTAAACAAGGGCTTAATTAGGGTGGAAAGAGGCCATAAAAGCGGCCTTAAAAGCCACTTATCAAACTCCCCCAGACTAAGTCCTTTGTTCGTCCTCGAATAAAGAGAAAGCAGTAAAGTCTATACACTAACTCACTTTTGTAGGAATCACGGTCAATTTTAGCGTAACTGACAAGCCCTTTAAACCTCAAAGTCGCCAAGGAGGACGAGTGTGTTCTCGTAAGGGTTTTCTAAGAGTTTGACCCATAACTCTAGATCTTAGAATCCAAGGCAAATCAAAAATAAATAAGCCAAAGAAAATAAAATGGTGCTCTTAAGTGAGATTTTGACGAGAAGAAAGCGTAAATGGATGCAAGAATTTCTAGACATTAAAAGTAAGCATGCTCAAAGATGTCCATAGGTTGATTAAAACATACCATACACTAAGCATAGAGAACTAGACAGAGCACATTTCCTCAAATTCTACAACCATACATACCGCGTTCTCTCAACTAGTTTCAAATTCGCCATTCAAGGTAGCTTCTCTAAACTCCGGAGAATGGAGCCGATAAATGTAATAAGAAATAGAATAGGAGAAGGTTACTCGACATCTCGACATAGCACACTCGCTCAATAGGCTTGATTCCAATCTTCCACCACCGACAATGACTCAACCCTCTAAGGTCAAAAGGACTTTTTAAGGGTGGAAATGTAGGCTAGGGGTAAAGGTTGTGAATAAGTTTGGATAGTGGTGCTCAAATCTAATATAGTGAAGCCTTAGTAGGAGCGAAAGATCTAAATAACCATGAATCACAAATCATATTCAACCATTTAGGGATAAGTTTCCCCCAAACTTATTCGAAAACATAACAATAAAAGAACTAGTTTGGATTTTCTTTCTTTTTCTCCCCTGTTTTTTGTTTCTTTTTTTTTTTTTTTTCCCACCTTCTTTGACTTTGGGTGGCTTTTTCTATGAAGTTGCAATTGCCTTTATTCAAGAATATACACAAAATTTCCACTATACCACAAGAATCTCATCATTTTCCTTTCCCCTTATTTGTTTCAAATATCACTCAAGACAATCGCTCTAACTTCACTATTGACTACAAGGGTGAAAAATAAAACAAGGAGGCAATTGGCTTGTATTGAGGTAATCAAAGAAAGGATAAGGCTCAAAGGGTTGAGATGAAGGGCATATGCAAATAAAAATAAAACCAAGAAAAAGAGAAAAACAAGAAGAAAAAGCCTAAAACTATAAAAGTAAAAATAGTCACCGAAATGAACGCCTTTATCTTTCCCTAGAGTGGCTCGGTCGCGATCTAAGATAGATTAGAGTCAAGTTCTCGATAAAAGTATGCGATGTCGAGGATCCATGCACTCAAAATGGATGTTGGGGCTTTTTTGAAAGTCCTCACATGGGGTTATCAAGCAAATGCTACCTTTAAGGTTTCAAATCACTAGAGAGAGCAACACCATCATACCACAATCCATGAATTAAGGTTTTGTGCTCTCAAAAAGTTCTAACCGCTACCTTAACATAGAGTATCCTAAAATCAACCATAAACATCTCAAAGCATGCGGACTTCTAACATCTAGGAATAAAAGCATTCAAAAGAGTGGAGCTTCAATGATATTGTTCTCAACTCAAGAGCAAAAGAAATAATTAAAAGAAAAATTTGCCTTGATTCGTACGTTTTTCTTCTTTTTTTATTTATTTATTTTATAGCAAGAGATGAAAGCAAGTAGGTAAAGGCACATAATCAACACAATCACAAAAATTTAGCACTTAAACCCAGGTGGTGTTCATAACCACCAATGTAAAATTAAAGCCAAGCAACCTCGAACGATCATCTTCTTTCCTAAACTATCCTAAAACTAAGCAAATAAGTAACTAAAAGGGAGTTGGAACGATCTCACCCATCATTGAAGCAATAAAGGCCAAATGCAATATCCGAAGCAAAAGAGCATCTTAAAACCTTGACTTCATCTCCGGATACTTGCTACGAAAGGTCATCAACTCAAAAGAGAGATTAGTTCCAACACGTAGCCGATTTCCCTTTTCCTTTTCCTGCTCACATACACAACAAACCATACCCTATGGGGGTTAAAATTAGCCCAAAGTGAGATGTATGGCTTAGCTTGAAACTCGACTCAACTATTGGTTAGATGAGCCGAGAGGCCGTGCCTCGTATTTCTCATTCAAACTAAATTTCACCCCCTCCCTTGGGGAAAAATCTTCCGGATTTTACAATCCACCAAAACAAAATCAAAATCAATGTTCAACAATAACAAAATATAAACAGTATAAACAAAAGTGCTTGATTTATGGTCTTAAGCTAGACCTCTTCATCCTTCTCAAATGGCTTTGGGAGATGAGTTGGTTAGGACCGACTCGAGCATCAAACAACCAAGTTTTCCAATTTGTTCCTTATCAAAATACTTCTTGATTCTTTTGGCATTTACCATGAACCTAGCTCCATCTTCACCTTCCAATTCAAACGAGCCATAGGAAGTGACCTTGATGATACAGAATGGGCCGACCACTTAGACTTCAACTTTCCGGGGAAAAGACGGAGGCGTGAGTTGAATAAGAGAACATTGTCGCCAACCTTGAAGTCACGATCTTTTCCCAACAACTTGGTAGGAGGCTTAGAACTCTCCCCCTTGGCCATGGTTTGGATCAATGGAAGCTCATCTTTGCTTTCTTGGGCATCCGTATGAGCTTCATCAAGATGGGTTTCAATCTCCATGGCCTCTCTTGATTTGTCCACCCCCTCATAATTAACAATCTCCGACTCCACCAAGTCTACTCTCCACACCTTCTCCACCATAGGTTGCTTCAAAGTTTTCGAAAACTCAAACACAACTCTTTCATCGGCCACCTCACAAGTAGATCGTGTTGTTCTTGCAATTAATCGTGGCTCCCATTGTTTTAAGGGCCTCTCTCCCAAGGATAAGAGGAGTATGAGGGTCCTCCTCCATATCCATTACAACAAAATCACAAGGTACAAAGATATTACCAACTCGAATTGGTATATCTTCAAGTTCTCCACAAGGTAGCTTAATCGAGCGGTCGGCCAATTGAATTGTTTTCCTTGAAGGCACCATCTCAAACTTGAGCAACTTTGCAATGGACAAGGGCATCAAGCTCACACTTGCACCCAAGTCGGCCAATGCTCCCTTGCTCTCAAGATCTCCCAATGTCACCGGAAGAGTGAAGCTACCCGGATCTCGTTGCTTGGGTGGCATGTGGCGTTGCACAAGCGCACTCACTTGGTGAGGAAGAGTGATGCACTGTTTATTGGGCTTTTTCTTGTTGGAAAGAAGTTCCTTGAGGAATTTTGCATAGGATGGCATTTGTGACATAGCCTCAAGGAAGGGAATGTTGATTTGAAGACCCTTCAACATGTTCATGAACTTGTTGTACTTGTCTTTCAACTTTCTCTCAACTATCCTTTCCGAAAATGGTGGGGGAGGATTGAATCTTGATGGTTGGACATTTGTTGATGCTTGCTTTTCTACCTCAACCTCTTCCTCCTTCTCAACACCCTCTTTTTGGATTTCATATTCTCCTTTCTCCGCAACTTGTTCTTCTTTCTCCTTATCCTCCTCTTGTTGCACCTCTTTAGGTCCTTTATAGGATCTTCCGGACCTTAGGGAGATGACCTTCACATGGTGGTGGTTTGCAGGATTCGGAGTAGGTTGACCGGGAAGCTTCTCATTTGAGAGTTGAGAAACCCTCTCGGCTAGTTGGGCAACTTGATTGTCAAGGATCTTTTGGTGAGAAGTGGTTTCTTGGAATTTTTGATCTACTTTTCGCTCAAGATTGCTCAACTTTTGTTCAAATTGTTGAGAAATGTTTTTGATGTTGTCTAGGATAAGAAGGGTGTCCGGAGATGGACCACCTTGAGGGTTTGAGGTGTTCGGGAAGGTGGTTGGGGGTTGATTTGAGAATTGATTTTGTGGATGGGGCTTGTTGAAGTTGTTTCCATCATTTGGATGTAAGTAGGGAGCTCCTTGGTTCGCTTGATTGTTGAAATTGGTTGGTCCCCCATAATCATTGAACCTCGGATTAAGATTGGGGTTAGGACATCTCCAATTATCCCTTTGATCTCTTTGATTGTTGAGATAGCCCATAGCCGCTACATGCTCGGGGTCCTTACCACCACAATATGAGGTGTCGTGGTTGGTACCCCCACAAATTTCACATGAGAATGAGTTTACTTGCCGAGACGATGAAGAAGAAGCTTGCTCTTTCCCTAGCTTCTTGTCAAGAAGTTGCTCCATGAAGGCTTTGAGTGACTCTTGGTCAAGCTCAAATTTCCCATTAGCTTTTCCTTGACTTCTTCTCTTACCACCCCATGAATAGTTGCGAACCACATCCTCAATTGTATCTTTAAGTTGAGCTTGGGGAACTTTCCTTAATTGGCCTCTGGCTCCCGCATCAAGATTGGCTCTACTAATGGGATCAAGAGCATCATAGAAGAATCTAATAAGTAGAGGCTCACTATACTCATGATGGGGGCAAGCTCTAACGTACTCGTTGAATCGTTCCCAAGCTTAACCTAGAGACTCATCCGATTCTTGTTGGAAATTGGAGATCTTCCTTCTCATTTCCGCGGTCTTCTCCTCCGATATAAACTTCTTTAGGAAGGCTTTGGCCACCGCCCTCCAAGTAATCAAGGAGTTTGGTTTGAGATTCTTAAGCCACCTATAAGCTTTTCCCGCTAAGGATTGCCGGAAGAGATGCATGCAGATGTATTCTTGAGTGGCTTGGTTCGCTTGGACCATGGCGCACAACTCAAGGAATCTATCAAGATGCTCAATGGGATTCTCATGCGCGGCTCCGAAAAATTGCTCCCTAAGCACCATTTGTGTATATTGAGGATGAATAGTGAAGTTTCTAGTGGTGGTGGGGAGTAAAATGCCACCGGTGAGCTCATAGTCCTCTGGATTACCAAAGTCTTGAAATAGAGGGTTGTCATCTTTGGCCATGGCTTCACTTGCCTCCTTGAAGAGTCAAAAAAATAATTCCTCCTCCTCGGTTTGATGTTCAAATAACCTTCGAACTTGCATCAAAGTACGGTCGATTTTCGGGTCAAGAGGAGTGGTAGGAATACCTTGAGATCTCCTTATCATTCAACAAAGCTAAGCACACGGTTAGTAATGACAACACAATAACAAAAATGAAAATATAAAGCAATTGATGGGCAATAAACTAAGCTTAAACAACACGTTGCCTCCCCGGCAACTGCGCTAAATCTTCATCGGTCCCCTAGGTTTCGTTACTTCCTATGGTTCCGGGTCAAGAATAAAATCTCCCTAGTCTAACTAACTAGCCTAATAAGTTAGTATAGCGTAGTAAGGGGTCGTATCCACGGAGAAGCAAGGGGTTTTACACTTAGTTCGAGATGCAATCAATTGACGGGAGTAAAAGAAAAGGGGTTTGAGTTATCAACTAGACTACCTAAGGAAGATAAAATTAGAGTGATTAATCAATAGGACAAACACTAGGGAGAGGGGGAATCGTGGAACTCACAACAACGATTTCGACAACATTTGGTGGGCAATGGATCAAATCTATTGAGGGTCTTGGTCCAACATCGAGAGGTCACTCTCGCACACCCCTCAACACCGCCTACCCAACCCCGCCTTTGAGGTCGTGGTCTACCCATCATCAAGTCATCACTAATATCAAGCTTGCTCTCACATAACCCAACATTAGCACAAGATTTAAACATTAAGGTAATCAAGTTTCATGCTTTAACAATAAAATACCTTGATTCGAGCATCAAAAGAACGATCACCAAAGCCAACCAAACATCATTCAAAATCATCACAAAGTCCCATTATCCCCCTTCCCTAGGTAGAAATCTAGCCTAGGAAGGAGGAGAACATAGTAAGACTAGTAAAAGCAACAATAAAAGGAGCAAACATACTAAAACTACTAAGCATGATTAGTGAAAACGAGAAAGATTGAACCTTTGAACAATAGACTACAAAGACTAGTCAAGGCAAGTATTAACTAATTTAAACAAGCATAAAACTAAACAAATAACCAAAAATAAGCTAGGATACAAGGATTAGGGACTTGAAATTACCAAAAGATTGATGCTTTGATTGATAAAAATGAAGAACAAATGTTGAGTTACAACTTTCTCTCTCCTAAGAGCATAGAAGTGACTCGACAGAGGGGCAAGGAGCCCCATGCTGGCTGAGTGAGTGGTACGGCGTTCGTCCAAGGGCTAATAAGTCCCATGCTGTTCGAACGACTGCCTTGAGATATTTGGCAAATATTTGGCGAAGCATAGAAGCGATTCCACAAATGGGTAAAGAGCCCCGTACTGGCCGAGTGGGTTGGACGACGTTCGGCCAAGAGATAATGAGCCCATGTTGTCCGAACGAGTACCTTGAGATACCTGGCCAATATTTGGCAAATAATAGAAGCGACTCGGAAGAGGGGCAAGGAGCCCCATGCTGGCCGAGTGGGTAGGTCGCCGTTCGGCCAAGGGTTAATGAGCACCATGCTATCAGAATGAGTGCCTTAAGATATTTGGCCAACATTTGGCTATGCATAAAAGCAACTCGGCAGAGGGGCATGGAGCCCCATGCTGGTTGAGTGGGTAGGACGGCGTTCGGCCAAGGTCCAATGAGCCATATGCTGTCAGATTGGGTGCCTTGAGATATTTAACCAATATTTGGCAAATCATATAAGCGACTCGATAGAGGGGCAAGGAGCCCCATAATGGCTGAGTAGGTAGGACGTCGTTCGGCCAAGGGCTAATGAGCCCCATGCTGTCCGAACGAGTACCTTGAGATACATTGTCAATATTTTGCTAAGTATAGAAGCGACTCGGCAGAGGGGCAAGGAGCCTCATGTTAGCCTAGTGGGTAGGAGGTCGTTCAGCGAAGGGCTAATGAGCTCCATGCTGTCCGAACGGGAGCTTTAAGATACTTGGCCAGTATTTGGCAAAGTATAGAAGCGACTTGTAGAGGGGCATGGAGCCCCATGCTGGCCGAGTGGGTAGGTCGTCGTTCCGCAAAGGGTTAACGAGCCCCATGCTATCAGAACCGGTGCCTTAATATATTTGGCCAATATTTGGCTAAGCGTAGAAGCGACTCGGTAGAGGGGCAAGGATCCCCATGCTGGGCGAGTGGGTAAGACGCCGTTCGGCCAAGGGCTAATGATCCCCATGATGTCTGAACGGGATCCTTGAGATACTTTGCCAGAACTTGACTAAGTATTGAAGTGACTTGGCATAGGCGCAAGGAGCCCTATGCTGGCCGAGTGGGTAAGACGGCGTTTGGCCAAGGGCTAATGAGCCCCATGCTATCCGAATGGGTACCTTAAGATACCTGGCCAATATTTGGCTAAGTATGGAAGCGAATCGGCAAAGGGGCAAGGAGCCCATGCTGGTCGAGTGGGTAGGACGTCGTTTGGCCAAGGGCTAATGAGCCCCATGCTATCAGAACGAGTGCCTTAATATATTTGGCCAACATTTGGCTATGCATAGAAGCGACTCGGCAGAGGGGCATGGAGCCCCAGCATGCTGGTTGAGTGGGTAGGACGGCGTTCGGCCAAGGGCCAATGAGCCCTATGATGTCAGAATGGGTGCCTTGAGATATTTGGCCAGTATTTGGCTAAGCGTAGAAGCGATTCGGCAGAGTGGAAACGAGCCCCATGCTGGCCGAATGGGTAGGACGGCGTTCGGCCAAGGGCCAATGAGCAATATGCTGTCAGAATGGGTGCCTTGAGATATTTGGCAAATCATATAAGCGACTCGACAGAGGGGCAAGGAGCCCCATGCTGGCTGAGTAGGTAGGACGTCGTTCGGCCAAGGGCTAATGAGCCCCATGCTGTCCGAACGGGTACCTTGAGATACATTGTCAATATTTGCATAGAAGCGACTCGGCAGAGGGGCAAGGAGCCTCATGTTAGCCTAGTGGGTATGACGTCGTTCGGCGAAGGGCTAATGAGCCCCATGCTGTCCGAACGGGAACTTTGAGATACTTGGCCAGTACTTGGTTAAGTATTGAAGCGACTTGTAGAGGGGCAAGGAGCCCCATGCTGGCCGAGTGGGTAGGACGACGTTCGGCTAACGCCTAATGTGCCCCATGCTGTCCGAACGGGTACCTTGAGATACATTGTCAAGATTTGGCAATGTATAGAAGCGAGTCGGCAGAGGGGCAAGGAGCCTCATGTTAGCCTAGTTGGTAGGACGTCGTTCGGCGAAGGGGTAATGAGCCCTATGTTGTCCGAATGGGAGCTTTTAGATACTTGGCCATTACTTGGCTAAGTATAGAAGCGACTTGTAGAGGGGCAAGGAGCCCCATGCTGGCCGAGTGCTTAGGACGACGTTCGGCTACCCCATGCTGTCCGAACGGATGCCTTGAGATAGGTGGCCAAAATTTGGCTAAGTATGAAAGCGACTCGGGAAAGTGGCAAAGACCCCCATACTGGCCGAGTTGGAAGGACGCCGTTCGGCCAAGGGCCAATGAGCCCCATGCTGTCAGAAGGGGTGCTTTGAGATATTTGGCCAATATTTGGTTAAGCATAGAAGTGACTCGACAGAGCGGTAAGGTGCCCCATGCTGGCTGAGTGAGTGGGACGGCGTTCGGCCAAGGACTACTGAGCCCCAATGTTCTCTGAATGACTGCCTTTAGATATTTGGCAAATGTTTGGCGAAGCATAGAAGCGACTCCGCAGAGGGGCAAAGTGCCCCGAATTGGCCGAGTGGGTTGGACGACGTTCGGCTAACGGCCAATGAGCCCATGCTGTGCGAACGGGTACCTTGAGATACCTGGCCAATATTTGGCTAAGTATAGAAGTGACTCGGCAAAGGGGCAAGGAGCCCCATGCTGGCCGAGTGGGTAGGTCGTCGTTAGGCCAAGGGCTAACGAGCCCCATGCTATCTGAACGGGTGCCTTAATATATTTGGCAAATCATATAAGCGACTCGTCAGAGGGGCAAGGAGCCCCATGCCGGCTGAGTAGATAGGACGTCGTTCGGCCAAGGGCTAATGAGCCCCATGCTGTCTGAATGGGAGCTTTGAGATACTTGGCCAGTACTTGGCTAAGTATAGAAGCGACTTGTAGAGGGGCAAGGAGCCCCATGGTGGCCGAGTGCATAGGACGACGTTCGGCTACCCCATGCTGTCCGAACGGGTGCCTTGAGATAGGTGGCCAGCATTTGGCTAAGTATGAAAGCGACTCGGGAAAGTGGCAAAGACCCCCATACTGGCCGAGTTGGAAGGACGCCGTTCGGCCAAGGGCCAATGAGCGCCATGCTCTCAAATAGGGTGCTCTGAGATATTTGGCCAATATTTGGCTAAGCATAGAAGTGACTCGACAGAGGGGAAAGGAGCCCCATCTTGGATGAGTGAGTGGGACGGCGTTCGGCCAAGGGCTAAGGAGCCCCAATGAGCCCTAATACTGTCCGAACGACTGCCATGAGATATTTGGCAAATATTTGGCAAAGCATAGAAGCGACTCCGCAGAGGGGCAAAGTGCCCCGTATTGGCCGAGTGGGTTGGACAACGTTCGGCCAAGGGCTAATGAGCCCATGCTGTACGAACGGGTACCTTGAGATACCTAGCCAATATTTGGCTAAGTATAGAAGCGACTCGGCAAACGGGGCAAGGAGCCCCATGCTGGCCGAGTTGGTAGGTCGCCGTTAGGCCAAGGGCTAATGAGCCCCACGCTATCAGAACGGGTGCCTTAATATATTTGGCCAATATTTGCCTAAGCGTAAAGGCTTAACGGTAGAGGGGCAAGGATCCCCATGCTGGGCGAGTGGGTAAGACGTCGTTCGGCAAGGGCTAATGATCCCCATGATGTCTGAACGACAGCCTTGAGATACTTTGCCAGTATTTGACAAAGTATTGAAGTGACTCGGCATATGCGCAAGGAGCCTCACGCTGGCCGAGTGGGTAGGACGGCATTCTGCCAAGGGCTAATGAGCCCCATGCTGTCCGAACGGGTGTCTTATGATACCTGGCCAATATTTGGCTTAGTATAGAAGCGAATCGGCAGAGGGGCAAGGATCCCCATGCTGGCCGAGTGGGTAGGACGGCGTTCGGCCAAGGGCCAATGAGCCCTATGCTGTTGGAATGGGTGCCTTGAGATATTTGCCAAATATTTGGCAAATCATATAAGCGACTCGACAGAGGGGCAAGGAGCCCCATGCTGGCTGAGTAGGTAGGACGTCGTTCGGCCAAGGGCGAATGACCCCATGCTATCCGAACCGGTACCTTGAGATACATTGTCAATATTTGGCTATGTATAGAAGCGACTCGGCAGAGGGGCAAGGAGCCTCATGTTAGCCTAGTGGGTAGGACGTCGTTCGGCGAAGGGGTAATGAGCCCCATGATGTCCGAACGGATGCCTTGAGATAGGCGGCCAACATTTGGCTAAGTATGAAAGCGACTCGGGAAAGTGGCAAAGACCCCCATATTGGCCGAGTTGGAAGGACGCCATTCGGCCAAGGGCCAATGAGCGCCATGCTGTCAAATAAGGTGCTCTGAGATATTTGGCTAATATTTGGCTAAGCACAGAAGTGACTCGACAGAGGGGCAAGGAGCCCCATCCTGGATGAGTGAGTGGGACGGCGTTCGGCCAAGGGCTAATGAGCCCCAATGAGCCCTAATACTGTCCGAACGATTGCCTTGAGATATTTGGTAAATATTCAGCGAAGAATAGAAGCGACTCCGCAGAGGGGCAATGTGCCCCGTATTGGCCGAGTGGGTTGGACAACGTTCGGCCAAGGGCTAATGAGCCCATGCTGTACGAACGGGTACCTTGAGATACCTAGCCAATATTTGGCAAAGTATTGAAGCGACTCTGCAAACGGGGCAAGGAGCCCCATGCTGGCCGAGTTGGTAGGTCGTCGTTAGGCCAAGGGCTAACGAGCCCCATGCTATCTGAACGGGTACCTTAATATATTTGGCAAATCATATAAGCGACTCGTCAGAGGGGCAAGGAGCCCCATGCTGGCTGAGTAGATAGGACGTCGTTCGGCCAAGGGCTAATGAGCCCCATGCTGTCTGAATGGGAGCTTTGAGATACTTGGCCGCATTGCTAAGTATAGAAGCGACTTGTAGAGGGGCAAGGAGCCCCATGGTGGCCGAGTGCATAGGACGACGTTCGGCTACCCCATGCTGTCCGAACGGGTGCCTTGAGATAGGTGGCCAGCATTTGGCTAAGTATGAAAGCGACTCGGGAAAGTGGCAAAGACCCCCATACTGGCCGAGTTGGAAGGACGCCGTTCGGCCAAGGGCCAATGAGCGCCATGCTCTCAAATAGGGTGCTCTGAGATATTTGGCCAATATTTGGCTAAGCATAGAAGTGACTCGACAGAGGGGAAAGGAGCCCCATCTTGGATGAGTGAGTGGGGCGGCGTTTGGCCAAGGGCTAAGGAGCCCCAATGAGCCCTAATACTGTCCGAACGACTGCCATGAGATATTTGGCAAATATTTGGCAAAGCATAGAAGCGACTCCGCAGAGGGGCAAAGTGCCCCGTATTGGCCGAGTGGGTTGGACAACGTTCGGCCAAGGGCTAATGAGCCCATGCTGTACGAACGGGTACCTTGAGATACCTAGCCAATATTTGGCTAAGTATAGAAGCGACTCGGCAAACGGGGCAAGGAGCCCCATGCTGGCCGAGTTGGTAGGTCGCCGTTAGGCCAAGGGCTAATGAGCCCCATGCTATCAGAACGGGTGCCTTAATATATTTGGCCAATATTTGCCTAAGCGTAGAAGCGACTCGGTAGAGGGGCAAGGATCCCCATGCTGGGCGAGTGGGTAAGACGTCGTTCGGCAAGGGCAAATGATCCCCATGATGTCTGAACGACAGCCTTGAGATACTTTGCCAGTATTTGACAAAGTATTGAAGTGACTCGGCATATGCGCAAGGAGCCTCACGCTGGCCGAGTGGGTAGGACGGCATTCTGCCAAGGGCTAATGAGCCCCATGCTGTCCGAACGGGTGTCTTATGATACCTGGCCAATATTTGGCTTAGTATAGAAGCGAATCGGCAGAGGGGCAAGGATCCCCATGCTGGCCGAGTGGGTAGGACGGCGTTCGGCCAAGGGCCAATGAGCCCTATGCTGTTGGAATGGGTGCCTTGAGATATTTGCCAAATATTTGGCAAATCATATAAGCGACTCGACAGAGGGGCAAGGAGCCCCATGCTGGCTGAGTAGGTAGGACGTCGTTCGGCCAAGGGCGAATGACCCCATGCTATCCGAACCGGTACCTTGAGATACATTGTCAATATTTGGCTATGTATAGAAGCGACTCGGCAGAGGGGCAAGGAGCCTCATGTTAGCCTAGTGGGTAGGACGTCGTTCGGCGAAGGGGTAATGAGCCCCATGATGTCCGAACGGATGCCTTGAGATAGGCGGCCAACATTTGGCTAGGTATGAAACCGACTCGGGAAAGTGGCAAAGACCCCCATATTGGCCGAGTTGGAAGGACGCCATTCGGCCAAGGGCCAATGAGCGCCATGCTGTCAAATAAGGTGCTCTGAGATATTTGGCTAATATTTGGCTAAGCACAGAAGTGACTCGACAGAGGGGCAAGGAGCCCCATCCTGGATGAGTGAGTGGGACGGCGTTCGGCCAAGGGCTAATGAGCCCCAATGAGCCCTAATACTGTCCGAACGATTGCCTTGAGATATTTGGTAAATATTCAGCGAAGAATAGAAGCGACTCCGCAGAGGGGCAATGTGCCCCGTATTGGCCGAGTGGGTTGGACAACGTTCGGCCAAGGGCTAATGAGCCCATGCTGTACGAACGGGTACCTTGAGATACCTAGCCAATATTTGGCAAAGTATTGAAGCGACTCTGCAAACGGGGCAAGGAGCCCCATGCTGGCCGAGTTGGTAGGTCGCCGTTAGGCCAAGGGCTAATGAGCCCCATGGTATCAGAACGGGTGCCGTAATATATTTGGCCAATATTTGCCTAAGCGTAGAAGCGACTCGGCAGAGGGGCAAGGATCCCCAGGCTGGGCGAGTGGGTAAGACGTCGTTCGGCAAGGGTTAATGATCCCCATGATGTCTGAATGGGAGCCTTGAGATACTTTGGCTGTATTTGACAAAGTATTGAAGTGAATCGGCATAGGCGCAAGGAGCCTCATGCTGGCCGAGTGGGTAGGACGGCATTCTGCCAAGGGCTAATGAGCCCCATGCTGTCCGAACGGGTCCCAAAAGATTCCTGGCCAATATTTGGCTTAGTATAGAAGCGAATCGGCAGAGGGGCAAGGAGTCCCATGCTGGCTGAGTGGGTAGGACGGCATTCGGCCAAGGGCCAATGAGCCATATGCTGTCAGAATGGGTGCCTTGAGATATTTGGCCAATATTTGACTAAGCGTTGAAACAACTCGGCAGAGGGGCAAGGAGCCCCATGCTGGCCGAGTGGGTAGGACGGCGTTCGGCCAAGGGCCAATGGGCCCTATGCTGTTGGAATGGGTGCCTTGAGATATTTGCCAAATATTTGGCAAATCATATAAGCGAATTGACAGAGGGGCAAGGAGCCCCATGCTGGCTGAGTAGGTAGGACGTCGTTCGACCAAGGGCGAATGAACCCCATGCTGTCCGAACCGGTACCTTGAGATACATTGTCAATATTTGGCTATGTATAGAAGCGACTCGGCAGAGGGGCAAGGAGCCTTTTGTTATCCTAGTGGGTAGGACGTCGTTCGGCGAAGGGGTAATGAGCCCCATGCTGGCCGAGTGGGTAGGACGACGTTCGGCTAACGCCTAATGTGCCCCATGCTGTCCGAACGAATGCCTTGAGATAGGTGGCCAACATTTGGCTAAGTATGAAAGCGACTCGGGAAAGTGGCAAAGACCCCCATACTGGCCAAGTTGGAAGGACGTCGTTCGGCCAAGGGCCAATGAGCGCCATGCTGTCAGATAGGGTGCTCTGACATATTTGGCGAATATTTGGCTAAGCATAGAAGTGACTCGACAGAGGGGCAAGGAGCACCATCCTGGATGAGTGAGTGGGACGGCGTTCGGCCAAGGGCTAATGTGCCCCAATGAGCCCTAATGCTGTCCGAACGACTGCCTTGAGATATTTGGCAAATATTTGGCGAAGCATAGAAGCGACTCCGCAGAGGGGCAAAGTGCCCCGTATTGGCCGAGTGGGTTGGACAACGTTCGGCCAAGGGCTAATGAGCCCATGCTGTACGAACGGGTACCTTGAAATACCTAGCCAATATTTGGCTAAGTAATGAAACGACTCGGCAAACGGGGCAAGGAGCCCCAAGCTGGCCGAGTTGGTAGGTCGCCGTTAGGCCAAGGGCTAATCAGCCCCATACTATCAGAACGGGTGCCTTAATATATTTGGCCAATATTTGCCTAAGCGTAGAAGCGACTCGGTAGAGGGGCAAGGATCCCCATGCTGGGCGAGTGGGTAAGACGTCGTTCGGCAAGGGCTAATGATCCCCATGATGTCTGAACGGGAGCCTTGAGATACGTTTCCAGTATTTGACAAAGTATTGAAGTGACTCGGCATCGGCACAAGGAGCCCCATGCTGGCCGAGTGGATAGGACGACATTCTGCCAAGGGCTAATGAGCCCCATGCTGTCCGAACAGGTACCTTATGATACCTGGCCAATATTTGGCTTAGTATAGAAGCGAATCGGTAGAGGGGCAAGGAGCCCCATGCTGGCCGAGTGGGTAGGACGGTGTTCGGCCAAGGGCCAATGAGCCCTATGCTGTCAGAATGGGTGCCTTGAGATATTTGGCCAATATTTGGCTAAGCGTAGAAGCAACTCGGCAGAGGGGCAAGGTGCCCTATGCTGGCCGAGTGGGTAGGACGGCGTTCGGCCAAGGGCCAATGAGCCTTATGCTGTTAGAATGGGTGCCTTGAGATATTTTCCCAATATTTGGCAAATCATATAAGCGACTCGATAGATGGGCAAGGAGCCCCATGCTGGCTGAGTAGGTAGGACGTCGTTCGGCCAAGGGCTAATGAACCCCATGTTGTCCGAACCGGTACCTTGAAATACCTAGCCAATATTTGGCTAAGTAATGAAACGACTCGGCAAACGGGGCAAGGAGCCCCAAGCTGGCCGAGTTGGTAGGTCGCCGTTAGGCCAAGGGCTAATGAGCCCCATGCTATCAGAACGGGTGCCTTAATATTTTTGGCCAATATTTGCCTAGGCGTAGAAGCGACACCGCAGAGGGGCAAGGATCCCCATGCTGGGCGAGTGGGGAAGACGTCGTTCGGCAAGGGCTAATGATCCCTATGATGTCTGAACGGGATCCTTGAGATACTTTGCCAATATTTGACAAAGTATTGAAGTGACTCGGCATAGGCGCAAGGAGCCTCATGCTGGCCGAGTGGGTAGGACGGCATTCGGCGAAGGGCTAATGAGCCCCATGCTGTCCGAACGGGTGCGTTAAGATACCTGGCCAATATTTGGCTTAGTATAGAAGCGAATCGGCAGAGGGGCAAGGAGCCCCATGCTGGCCAAGTGGGTAGGAAGGAGTTCGGCCAAGGGCCAATGAGCCCTATGCTATCAGAATGGGTGCCTTGAGATATTTGGCCAATATTTAGCTAAGCGTAGAAGTAACTCGGCAGAGGGGCAAGGAGCCCTATGCTGGCCGAGTAGGTAGGACGGCGTTCGACCAAGGGCCAATGAGCCCTATGCTGTTAGAATGGGTGCCTTGAGATATTTGACCAATATTTGGCAAATCATATAAGCGACTCGACAGAGGGGCAAGGAGCCCCATGCTGACTGAGCAGGTAGGACGTCGTTCGGCCAAGGGCTAATGAACCCCATGCTGTCCGAACCGGTACCTTGAGATACATTGTCAATATTTGGCTATGTATAGAAGCGACTCGGCAGAGGGGCAAGGAGCCTCATATTAGCCTAGTGGGTAGGAGGTCGTTCGGCGAAGGGCTAATGAGCCCCATGCTGTCCGAACGAGAGCTTTGAGATACTTGGCCAGTACTTGGCTAAGTATAGAAGCGACTTGTAGAGGGGCAAGGAGCCCCATGCTGGCCTAGTGGGTAGGACGACGTTCGGCTACCGCCTAATGTGCCCCATGCTGTCCGAACGGGTGCCTTGAGATAGGTGGCCATCATTTGGCTAAGTATGAAAGCGACTCGGGAAAGTGGCAAAGACCCCCATACTGGCCGAGTTGGAAGGACGCCGTTCGGCCAAGGGCCAATATTTGGGTAAGTATAGAAGCGACTCGGCAAAGGGGCAAGGAGCCCCATGCTGGCCGAGTGGCTAAGTCGCCGTTAGGCCAAGGGCTAACGAGCCCCATGCTATCAGAACCGGTGCCTTAATATATTTGGCCAATATTTGCCTAAGCGTAGAAGCGACTAGGCAGAGGGGCAAGGATCCCCATGCTGGGCGACTGGGTTAGACGTCGTTCCGCCAAGGGCTAATGGTCCCCATGATGGCTGAACGGGAACCTTGAGATACTTTGCCAGCATTTGACAAAGTATTAAAGTGACTCGGCATAGGCGCAAGGAGCCCTATGCTGGCCGAGTGGGTAGGACGGCGTTCGGCCAAGGGCTAATGAGCACCATGCTGTCCGAACGGGTACCTAGAGATACCTGGCCAATATTTGGCTGAGTATAGAAGCGAATCGGCAGAGGGGCAAGGAGCCCCATGCTGGCCGAGTGGGTAGGACGGCGTTCGGCCAAGGGCCAATGAGCCCTATGCTGTCAGAATGGGTGCCTTGAGATATTTGGCCAATATTTGGCTAAACGTAGAAGCAACTCGACAGAGGGGCAAGGAGACACATGCTGGCTGAGTAGGTAGGACGTCGTTCGGCCAAGGGCTAATGAGCCCCATGCTTTCCGAACGGGTACCTTGAGATACATTTAAAATATTTGGCTATGTATAGAAGCGACTCGGCAGAGGGGCAAGGAGCTTCATGTTAGCCTAGTGGGTAGGACGTCGTTCGGCGAAGGGAAAATGTGCCCCATGCTGTCCGAACGGGAGCTTTGAGATACTTGGCCAGTACTTGGCTAAGTATACAAGCGACATGTAGAGGGCCAAGGAGCCCCATGCTGGCCGAGTAGGTAGGACGACGTTCGGCTAACGCCTAATGTGCCCCATACTGTCCGAACGGGTGCCTTTAGACAGGTGGCCAACATTTGGCTACGTATGAAAGCGACTCGGGAAAGTGGCAAAGACCCCCATACTGGCCGAGTGGGAAGGCCGTCGTTCGGCCAAGGGCCAATGAGCCCCATGCTATCGGAAGGGGTGCACTGAGATATTTGGCCAATATTTGGCTAAGCATAGAAGTGACTCGACTGAGGTGCAAGGAGACCCATGCTGGCTGAGTGAGTGGGACGGCGTTCCGCCAAGGGCTAATGAGCCCCAATGCTGTCCGAACGACTGCCTTGAGATATTTGGCAAATATTTGGCGAAGCATAGAAGCGACTCCGCAGAGGGGCAAAGAGTCCCGTATTGGCCGAGTGGGTTGGACGACGTTCGGCCAAGGGCTAATGAGCCCATGCTCCACGAACGGGTACCTTGAGACACCTGGCCAATATTTGGGTAAGTATACAAGCGACTCGGCCGAGTGGGTAGGTCGCCGTTAGGCCAAGGGCTAACGAGCCCCATGCTATCAGGACTGGTGCCTTAATATATTTGGCCAATATTTGCCTAAGCGTAGAAGCGACTAGGCAGAGGGGCAAGGATCCCCATGCTGGGCGACTGGGTTATACGTCGTTCGGCCAAGGGCTAATGATACCCATGATGTCTGAACGGGAGCCTTGAGATACTTTGCCAGTATTAGACAAAGTATTGAAGTCACTCGGCATAGGAGCAAGGAGCCCCATGCTGGCCGAGTGGGTAGGACAGCGTTCGGCCAAGGGCTAATGAGCACCATGCTGTCCGAACGGGTACCTAGAGATACCTGGCCAATATTTGGCTGAGTATCGAAGCGAATCGGCTGAGGGGCAAGGAGCCCCATGCTGGCCGAGTGGGTAGGACGGCGTTCGGCCAAGGGCCAATGAGCCCTATGCTGTCAGAATGGGTGTCTTGAGATATTTGGCCAATATTTGGCTAAGCGTAGAAGCAACTCGGCAGAGGGGCAAGGAGCCCTATGCTGGCCGAGTGGGTAAGATGCCGTTCGGCCAAGGGCCAATGAGACCTATGCTGTTAGAATGGATGGCTTAAGATATTTGGCCAATATTTTGCAAATCAGATAAACGACTCGACTGAGGGGCAAGGAGCCCCATGCTGGCTGAGTAGGTAGGACGTCGTTCGGCCAAGGGCTAATGAGCCCCATGCTTTCCGAACGGGTACCTTGAGATGCATTGTCAATATTTGGCTATGTATAGAAGTGACTCGACAGAGGGGCAAGGTGCCTCATGTTAGCCTAGTGGGTAGGACGTCGTTCGGCGAAGGGAAAATGTGCCCCATGCTGTCCGAACGGGAGCTTTGAGATACTTGGCCAGTACTTGGCTAAGTATAGAAGCGACATGTAGAGGGGCAAGGAGCCCCATGTTGGCCGAGAGGGTAGGACGACGTTCGGCTAACGCCTAATGTGCCACATGCTGGCCGAACGGGTGCTTTTAGATAGGTGGCCAACATTTGGCTAAGTATGAAAGAGACTCGAGAAAGTGGCAAAGACCCCCATACTGGCCGAGTGGGAAGGACGTCGTTCGGCCAAGGGCCAATGAGCCCCATGCTATCAGAAGGGGTGCTCTGAGATATTTGGCCAATATTTGGCTAAGCATAGAAGTTACTCGACTGAGGTGCAAGGAGACCCATGCTGGCTGAGTGAGTGGGTCGGCGTTCGGCCAAGGGCTAATGAGCCCCAATGCTGTCCGAACGACTGCCTTGAGATATTTGGCAAATATTTGGCGAAGCATAAAAGCGACTCCGCAGAGGGGCAAAGAGTCCCGTATTGGCCGAGTGGGTTGGACGACGTTCGGCCAAGGGCTAATGAGCCCATGCTGTACGAACGAGTACCTTGAGATACCTGGCCAATATTTGGGTAAGTATAGAAGCGACTCGGCAAAGGGGCAAGGAGCCCCATGCTGGCCGAGTGGGTAGGTCGTCGTTTGGCCAAGGGCTAAAGAGCCCCATGCTATCAGAACCGGTGCCTTAATATATTTGGCCAATATTTGCCTAAGCGTAGAAGCGACTAGGCAGAGGGGCAAGGATCCCTGATCGGTCCCCTAGGTGTCGTTACTTCCTATGGTTCCGGGTCAAGAATAAAATCTCCCTAGTCTAACTAACTAGCCTAATAAGGTAGTATAGCGTAGTAAGGGGTCGTATCCACGGAGAAGCAAGGAGTTTTACACTTAGTTCGAGATGCAATCAATTGATGGGAGTAAAAGAAAAGGGGTTTGAGTTATCAACTAGACTACCTAAGGAAGATAAAATAAGAGTGATTAATCAATAAGACAAACACTAGGGAGAGGGGGAATCATGGAACTCACAACAACGATTTCGACAACATTTGGTGGGCAATGGATCAAATCTATTGAGGGTCTTGGTCCAACATCAAGAGGTCACTCTCGCACACCCCTTAACACCGCCTACCCAACCCCGCCTTTGAGGTCGTGGTCTACCCATCATCAAGTCATCACCAATATCAAGCTTGCTCTCACATAACCCAACATTAGCACAAGATTTAAATATAAAGGTGATCAAGTTTCATGCTTTAACAATAAAATACCTTGATTGGAGCATCAAAAGAACGATCACCAAAGCCAACCAAACATCATTCAAAACCATCACAAAGTCCCATTATCCCCCTTCCCTAGCTAGAAATCTAGCCTAGGAAGGAGGAGAACATAGTAAGACTAGTAAAAGCAACAATAAAAGGAGCAATCATACTAAAACTACTAAGCATGATTAGTGAAAACGAGAAAGATTGAACCTTTGAGCAATAGACTACTAAGACTAGTCAAGGAAAGTATAAACTAATTTAAACAAGCATAAAACTAAACAAATAACCAAATATAAACTAAGAAATAAGGATTAGGGACTAGAAATTACCAAAAGCTTGATGCTTTGATTGAATAAAATGAAGAACAAATGTTGAGTTATAACTTTCTCTCTCCTAAAAATGTGTTTTTCTCTCTCTAATTAACCTAGAATAGTGTGTTCTTTTCTTTGAATCCTCCTTTCTAGAATTAAAAGCTTACCCTAAAGTGTCTTAAGAGAGGGTATTTATACCCCTCACAAATACAGCTTAGAGTAAGGGCAAACAGCGAAAAAAATCGGGAGCTGACCATTCAGAGCTCCCGCTCCATACGTGGAGCGCAGCTCGAACTTAATGAGAGAGATTTCAACAAGAAGTCGAAGCTCCCGCTCCACGAGGTTGGAGCGCCAGCTCTGAGCCTAATGTGAGTTCTGCCGTGGATCGCAGCTCCCGCTCCGAAGGTTGGAGCGCCAGCTTTGATTTCTCGGCAAACCTTCTCGTATGCAAGGGATTTTGGAGCTCCCGCTCCATGAGGTTGGAGCGCGAGCTTTGGCTTCTCGGCAAATCTTCTCGTATGCAAGGGATTTTGGAGCTCCCGCTCCATGAGGTTGGAGCGCGAGCTTTGGCTCTGCTTCTACTCTTCTTTGCAATTTGAAACTCCCTCTCTTCATCCAAAGGTTCCCTTTTCCAATTCCAAGCTTCGACAACCTTGATTAGGCCGCTACGGAACCTAAAAGAAGTTAAGAGCAAGTCATAGCACAGGGTGTTCACAACATTCATTCTTCACATGAAGAGAAAACAACCTATAACTCCCAAAAAGACTCGAAATGCATGAAACTAGTAGAATCACTAACATTGAACATAGCTAAGCTAAATAAGCATAAAAATGGACTAAACAAGGGCTTAATTAGGGTGGAAAGAGGCCATAAAAGTGGCCTTAAAAGCCACTTATCAAACTCCCCCAAACTAAGTCCTTTGTTCGTCCTCGAATAAAGAGAAAGTATTAAAGTTTGTACACTAACTCACTTTCGTAGGAATCACGGTCAATTTTAGCGTAAATGACAAGCCCTTTAAACCTCAAAGTCGCCAAGGAGGACGAGTGTGCTCTCGTAAGGGTTTTCTAAGAGTTTGACCCATAACTCTAGATCTTAGAATCCAAGGCAAATCAAAAATAAATAAACCAAAGAAAATAAAATGGTGCTCTTAAGTGAGATTTTGACGAGAAGCAAGCGCAAATGGATGCAAGAATTTCTAGACATTAAAAGTAAGCATTCTCAAAGATTTCCATAGGTTGATTAAAACATACCATACACTAAGCATAGAGAACTAGACAGAGCACATTTCCTCAAATTCTACAACCATACATACCGCGTTGTCTCAACTAGTTTCAAATTCGCCATTCAAGGTAGCTTCTCTAAACTCCGGAGAATGGAGCCGATAAATGTAATAAGAAATAGAATAGGAGAAGGTTACTCGACATCTAGACATAGCACACTCGCTCAATAGGCTTGATTCCAATCTTCCACCACCGACAATGACTCAACCCTCTAAGGTCCAAAGGACTTTTTAAGGGTGGAAACGTAGGCTAGGGGTAAAGGGTGTGAATAAATTTGGATAGTGGTGCTCAATCCTAATATAGTGAAGCCTTAGTAGGAGCGAAAGAGCTAAATAACCATGAATCACAAATCATATTCAACCATTTAGGGATAAGTTTCCCCCAAACTTATTTGAAAACATAACAATAAAAGAACTATTTTGGATTTTCTTTCTTTTTCTCCACTTTTTTTTTTTTTTTCTTTTTTTTTTTGATTTTTTTTTTCACCTTCTTTGACTTTGGGTGGCTTTTTCTAAGAAGTTGCAATTGCATGTATTCAAGAATATACACAAAATTTCCACTATACCACAAGAATCTAATCATTTTCCTTTCCCCTTATTTGTTTCAAATATCACTCAAGACAATCGCTCTAACTTCACTATTCACTACAAGGGTGAAAAATAAAACAAGGAGGCAATTGGCTTGTATTGAGGTAATCAAAGAAAGGATAAGGCTGAAAGGGTTGAGAGGAAGGGCATATGCAAACAAAAATAAAACCAAGAAAAAGAGAAAAACAAGAATAAAAGGCCTAAAACTATAAAAGTGAAAATAGTCACCGAAATGAACGCCTTTATCTTTCCCTAGAGTGGCTCGGTCGCGATCTAAGATAGATTAGAGTCAAGTTCTCGATAGAAGTATGCGATGTCGAGGATCCATGCACTCAAAATGGATGTTGGGGCTTTTTTGAAAGTCCTCACATGGGGTTATCAAGCAAATGCTACCTTTAAGGTTTCAAATCATTAGAGAGAGCAACACCTTCGTACCACAATCCATGAATTAAGGTCTTGTGCTCTCAAAAAGTTCTAATCGCTACCTTAACATAGCGTATACTAAAATCAACCATAAACATCTCTAAGCATGCGGGCTTCTAACGTCTAGGAATAAAAGCATTCAAAAGAGTGGAGCTTCAATGATATTGTTCTCAACTCAAGAGCAAAAGAAATAATTAAAAGAAAAATTTGCCTTGATTCATACGTATTTTTTTGATTTTTGTTTTTTTCTCAAGGGATGAAAGTAAGTAGGCAATGGCACATAACCAACACTATCAATCAAATTTTGCACTTAAACCCAGGTGGTGTTCATAACCACCAATGTAAAATTAAAGCCAAGCAAACTCGAACGATCATCATCTTTCCTATACTATCCTAAAACTAAGTAAACAAGTAACTAAAAGGGAGTTGGAAAGATCTCACCCATCATTGAAGCAATAAAGGCCAAATGCAATATCCGAAGCAAAAGAGCATCTTCAAACCTTGACTTCATCTCCGGATACTTGCTACGAAAGGTCATCAACTCAAAAGAGAGATTAGTTCCAACACGTAGCCGATTTCCATTTTCCTTTTCCTTTTCCTGCACATATACACAACAAACCATACCCTATGGGGGTTAAAATTAGCCCAAAGTGAGATGTAAGGCTTAGCTTGAAACTCGACTCAACTATTGGTTAGATGAGCCGAGAGGCCGTGCCTCGTATTTCAATCAAACTAAAATGTCACCCCCACTCTCGGGAAAAATCCTCCGGATTTTTACAATCTACCAAAACAAAATTAAAAATCAAAGTTCAACAATAACAAAATATAAACAAAAGATATACAAAAGTGCTTGATTTATGGTCTTAAGCTAGACCTCTTCATCCTTCTCAAATGGCTTCGGGGACGAATCTGGTTGGGACCGACTCGAGCATCAAACAACCAAGTTTTCCAATTTGTTCCTTATCGAAATATTTCTTGATTCTTTGGCCATATACCATGAACCTAGCTCCATCTTCACCTTCCAATTCAAACGAGCCATAGGGAGTGACCTTGATGATAGAGAATGGGCCTGACCACTTAGACTTCAACTTCCCTGGGAAAAGACGGAGGCGTGAGTTGAATAAGAGAACTTTGTCGCCAACCTTGAAGTCACAATCTTTTCCCAACAACTTGGTAGGAGGCTTAGAACTCTCCCCCTTGGCCATGGTTTAGATCAATGGGAGCTCGTCTTTGCTTTCTTGGGCATCCGTATGAGCTTCATCAAGTTGGATTTCAATCTCCATAGCCTCTCTTGATTTGTCCACCCCCTTATAATTAACAATCTCCGACTCCACCAAGTCTACTCTCCACACCTTCTCCACCATAGGTTGCTTCAAGGTTTTCGAAAACTCAAACATAACTCTTTCATCGGCCACCTCACAAGTGATCGTGTTGTTCTTGCAGTTAATCACGGCTCCCATTGTTTTAAGAGCCTCTCTACCAAGGATAAGAGGAGTATGAGGGTCCTCCTCCATATCCATTACAACAAAATCACAAGGCACAAAGATATTACCAACTCGAATTGGTATGTCTTCAAGTTCTCCACAAGGTAGCTTAATCGAGCGGTCGGCCAATTGAATTGTTTTCCTTGAAGGCACCATCTCAAACTTAAGCAACTTTGCAATGGACAAGGGCATCAAGCTCACACTTGCACCCAAGTCGGCCAATGCTCCCTTGGTCTCAAGATCTCCCAATGTCACCGGAAGAGTAAAGCTACCCGGATCTCGTTGCTTGGGTGGCAAGTGGCGTTGCACAAGCGCACTCACTTAGTGAGGAAGAGTGATGCATTGTTCATTGAGCTTTTTCTTGTTGGAAAGAAGTTCCTTGAGGAATTTTGCATAGGATGGCATTTGTGACATAGCCTCAAGGAAGGGAATGTTGATTTGAAGACCCTTCAACATGTTCATGAACTTGTTGTACTTGTCATTCAGCTTTCTCTCAACTATCCTTTCCGGAAATGGTGGGAGAGGATCGAATCTTGATGGTTGGAGATTTGTTGATGCTTGCTTTTCTACCTCAACCTCTTTCTCCTTCTCAACACCCTCTTTTTGGATTTCATATTCTCCTTTCTCCACAACTTGTCCTTCTTTCTCCTTATCCTTCTCTTGTTGCACCTCTTTAGGTCCTTTATATGATCTTCCGGACCTTAGGGAGATGGCATTCACATGGTGGTGGTTTGCGGGATTCGGAGTAGGTTGACCGGGAAGCTTCTCATTTGAGAGTTGAGAAACCCTCTCGGCTAGTTGGGCAACTTGATTGTCAAGGATCTTTTGGTGAGATGTGGTTTCTTGGAATTTTTGATCTACTTTTCGCTCAAGATTGCTCAACTTTTGTTGAAATTGTTGAGAGATGTTTTTGATGTTGTCTAGGATAAGAAGGGTGTCCGGAGATGGGCCACCTTGGGGGTTTGAAGTGTTTGGGAAGGTGGTTGGGGGTTGGTTTGAGAATTGATTTTGTGGAAGGGGCTTGTTGAAGTTGTTTCTAGCATTTGGATGTAGATAGGGAGTTCCTTGGTTCGCTTGATTTTGGAAATTGGTTGGTCCACCATAGTAATTGAACCTCCGATTAACATTGGAGTTAGGGCCTCTCCAATTATCCCTTTGATCTCTGTGATTATTGAGATAACCCATAGCCGCTACATGCTCGGGGTCCTTACCACCACAATAAGAGGTGTCGTGGTTGGTACCCCCACAAATTTCACATGAGAATGAGTTTACTTGCCGAGATGAGGAAGAAGAAGCTTGTTCTTTCCCTAGCTTCTTGTCAAGAAGTTGCTCCATGAAGGCCTTGAGAGACTCTTGGTCAAGCTCGAATTTCCCATTAACTTTTCCTTGACATCTTCTCTTACCACCCCATGAATAGTTGCGAACCACATCCTCAATTGTATCTTTAAGTTGAGCTTGGGGAACTTTCCTTAATTGGCCTCCGGCTCCTGAATCAAGATTGGCTCTACTAATGGGATCAAGAGCATCATAGAAGAATCTAATAAGTAGAGGCTCACTATACTCATGATGGGGGCACGCTCTAACATACTCGTCGAATCGTTCCCAAGCTTCACCTAGAGACTCATCCGCTTCTTGTTGCAAGTTGGAGATCTTCCTTCTCATTTCCGCGGTCTTCTCCTCCGATATAAACTTCTTTAGGAAGGCTTTGGCCACCGCCCTCCAAGTAGTCAAGGAGTTTAGTTTGAGATTCTTAAGCCACCTATAAGCTTTTCCCGCTAAGGATTGCCGGAAGAGATGCATGCGGATGTATTCTTGAGTGACTTGATTCGTTTGGACCATGGCGCACAACTCAAGGAATCTATCAAGATGCTCAATGGGATTCTCATGAGCGGCTCCGGAAAATTGTTCCCTATGCACTATTTGTGTATATTGTGGATGAATAGTGAAGTTCGTAGTGGTGGTGGGGAGCAAAATGCCACCGGTGAGCTCATAGTCTTTCGGATTACCAAAGTCTTGAAATAGAGGGTTGTCATCTTCGGCCATGGCTTCACTTGCCTCACTTGAAGAGTCAAAAAATATTTGCTCCTCCTCGGTTTGATGTTCAAATAACCTCCGAACTTGCCGCAAAGTACCGTCGATTTCCGGGTCAAGAGGAGTGGTAGGAATACATTGAGATCTCCTTATCATTCAACAAAGCTAAGCACACGGTTAAAATTGACAACATAATAACAAAAAAAAAAATAAAAAGCAATTGATGGGCAATAAACTAAGTTCAAACAACACGTTGCCTCCCCGGCAACGGCGCCAAAACTTGATCGGTCCCCTAGGTGTCGTTACTTCCTATGGTTCCGGGTCAAGAATAAAATCTCCCTAGTCTAACTAACTAGCCTAATAAGGTAGTATAGCGTAGTAAGGGGTCGTATCCACGGAGAAGCAAGGAGTTTTACACTTAGTTCGAGATGCAATCAATTGATGGGAGTAAAAGAAAAGGGGTTTGAGTTATCAACTAGACTACCTAAGGAAGATAAAAAAGAGTGATTAATCAATAAGACAAACACTAGGGAGAGGGGGAATCATGGAACTCACAACAACGATTTCGACAACATTTGGTGGGCAATGGATCAAATCTATTGAGGGTCTTGGTCCAACATCAAGAGGTCACTCTCGCACACCCCTTAACACCGCCTACCCAACCCCGCCTTTGAGGTCGTGGTCTACCCATCATCAAGTCATCACCAATATCAAGCTTGATCTCACATAACCCAACATTAGCACAAGATTTAAACATAAAGGTGATCAAGTTTCATGCTTTAACAATAAATACCTTGATTCGAGCATCAAAAGAACGATCACTAAAGCCAACCAAACACCATTCAAAATCATCACAAAGTCCCATTATCCCCCTTCCCTAGCTAGAAATCTAGCCTAGGAAGGAGGAGAACATAGTAAGACTAGTAAAAGCAACAATAAAAGGAGCAAACATACTAAAACTACAAAGCATGATTAGTGAAAACGAGAAAGATTGAACCTTCGAGCAATAGACTACTAAGACTAGTCAAGGAAAGTATAAACTAATTTAAACAAGCATAAAACTAAACAAATAACGAAAAATAAACTAAGAAATAAGGATTAGGGACTAGAAATTACCAAAAGATTGATGCTTTGATTGAATAAAATGAAGAACAAATGTTGAGTTACAACTTTCTCTCTCCTAAAAATGTGTTTTTCTCTCTCTAATTAACCTAGAATAGTGCGTTCTTTTCTTTGAATCCTCCTTTCTGGAATTAAAAGCTTACCCTAAAGTGTCTTAAGAGAGGGTATTTATACCCCTCACAAATACAGCTTAGAGTAAGGGCAAACAGCGAAAAAAATCGGGAGCTGACCATTCAGAGCTCCCGCTCCATACGTGGAGCGCGAGCTCTGAAAATAATGAGAGAGATTTCAACAGCAGGTCGAAGCTCCCGCTCCACGAGGTTGGAGCGCCAGCTCTGAGCCTAATGTGAGTTCTGTCGTGGATCGAAGCTCCCGCTCCGAAGGTTGGAGCGCCAGCTTTGATTTCTCGGCAAACCTTCTCGTATGCAAGGGATTTTGGAGCTCCCGCTCCATGAGGTTGGAGCGCGAGCTTTGGCTTCTCGGCAAATCTTCTCGTATGCAAGGGATTTTGGAACTCCCGCTCCATGAGGTTGGAGCGCGAGCTTTGGCTCTGCTTCTACTCTTCTTTACAATTTGAAACTCCCTCTCTTCATCCAAAGGTTCCCTTTTCCAATTCCAAGCTTCGACAACCTTGATTAGGCCGCTACGGAACCTAAAAGAAGTTAAGAGCAAGTCATATCACAGGGTGTTCACAACATTCATTCTTCACATGAAGAGAAAACAACCTATAACTCCCAAAAAGACTCGAAATGCATGAAACTAGTAGAATCACTAACATTGAACATAGCTAAGCTAAATAAGCATAAAAATGGACTAAACAAGGGCTTAATTAGGGTGGAAAGAGGCCATAAAAGCGGCCTTAAAAGCCACTTATCAATCCCCATGCTGGGCGACTGGGTTAGACGTCGTTCGACCAAGGGCTAATGATACCCATGATGTCTGAACGGGAGCCTTGAGATACTTTGCCAGTATTAGACAAAGTATTGAAGTGACTCGGCATAGGCGCAAGGAGCCCCATACTGGCCGAGTGGGTAGGACAGCGTTCGGCCAAGGGCTAATGAGCACCATGCTGTCCGAACGGGTACCTAGAGATACCTGGCCAATATTTGGCTGAGTATAGAAGCGAATCGGTAGAGGGGCAAGGAGCCCCATGCTGGCCGAGTGGGTAGGACGACGTTCGGCCAAGGGCCAATGTGCCCTATGCTGTCAGAATGGGTGTCTTAAGATATTTGGCCAATATTTGGCTAAGCGTAGCAGCAACTCCGCAGAGGGGCAAAGAGTCCCGTATTGGCCGAGTGGGTTGGACGACGTTCGGCCAAGGGCTAATGAGCCCATGCTGTACGAACGGGTACCTTGAGATACCTGGCCAATATTTGGTTAAGTATAGAAGCGACTCGGCAAAGGGGCAAGGAGCCCCATCTTTGGCGAGTGGGTAGGTCGCCAGATTAGCCAAGGTCTAACGGGCCCCATGCTATCGAAACGGGTGCCTTAATATATTTGGCGAATATTTGCCTAAGCGTAGAAGCGACTCGGCAGAGGGGCAAGGATCCCCATGCTGAGCGAGTGGGTAAGAAGCCGTTCGGCCAGGGGCTAATAATCCCCATGATGTCTGAACGGGTGCCTGGAGATACTTTGCCAGTATTTGACAAAGTAGTGAAGTGACTCGGCATTGGCGCAAGCCCCATGTAGGCCGGGTGGGTAGGACGGCGTTCGGCCAAGGGCTAATGAGCCTCATGCTATCCGATCGGGTAACTTGAGATACCTGGCCAATATTAGGCTGAGTATAGAAGCGAATCGGCAGAGGGGCAAGGAGCCCCATGCTGGCCGAGTGGGTAGGACGGCGTTCAGCCAAGGGCCAATGAGCCCTAGGCTGTCAGAATGGGTGCCTTGAGATATTTGGCCAATGTTTGGCAAATCATATAAGTGACTCGACTGAGGGGCAAGGAGCCCCATGCTGGCTGAGTAGGTAGGACGTCGTTCGGCCAAGGGCTAATGAGCCCCATGCTATCCGATCGGGTAACTTGAGATACATTGTTAATATTTGGCTATGTATAGAAGCGACTCGGCAGTGGGGCAAGGAGCGTCATGTTAGCCTAGTGGGTAGGACGTCGTTCGGCGAAGGGCTAATGAGCCACATGTTGTCCGAACGGGAGCTTTGAGATACTTGGCCAGTACTTGGCTAAGTATAGAAGCGACATGTAGAGGGGCAAGGAGCCCCATGTTGGCAAAGTGGGTAGGACGACGTTCGGCTAACGCCTAATGTGCCCCTTGCTGTCCGAACGGGTGCTTTTAGATAGGTGGCCAACATTTGGCTAAGTATGAAAGCGACTCGAGAAAGTGGCAAAGACCCCCATACTGGGCGAGTGGGAAGGACGTCGTTCGACCAAGGGCCAATGAGCCCCATGCTATCAGAAGGGGTGCTCTGAGATATTTGGCCAATATTTGGCTAAGCATAGAAGTGACTCGACTGAGGTGCAAGGAGACCCATGCTGGATGAGTGAGTGGGACGGCGTTCGGCCAAGGGCTAATGAGCCCCAATGCTGTCCGAACGACTGCCTTGAGATATTTGGCAAATATTTGGCGAAGCATAGAAGCGACTCCGCAGAGGGGCAAAGAGTCCCGTATTGGCCGAGTGGGTTGGACGACGTTCGGCCAAGGGCTAATGAGCCCATGCTGTACGAACGGGTACCTTGAGATACCTGGCCAATATTTGGGTAAGTATAGAAGCGACTTCAAGAAAGGGGCAAGGAGCCCCATCTTGGGCGAGTGGGTAGGTCGCCGTTAGGCCAAGGTCTAACGGGCCCCATGCTATCAGAACGGGTGCCTTAATATATTTGGCCAATATTTGCCTAAGCGTAGAAGCGACTCGGCAGAGGGGCAAAGATCCCCATGCTGGGCGAGTGGGTAAGAAGCCGTTCGGCCAGGGGCTAATAATCCCCATGATGTCTGAACGGGTGCCTGGAGATACTTTGCCAGTATTTGACAAAGTAGTGAAGTGACTCGGCATTGGCGCAAGGAGCCCCATATAGGCCGAGTGGGTAGGACGGCGTTCGGCCAAGGGCTAATGAGCCTCATGCTATCCGATCGGGTAACTTGAGATACCTGGCCAATATTAGGCTGAGTATAGAAGCGAATCGGCAGAGGGGCAAGGAGCCCCATGCTGGCCGAGTGGGTAGGACGGCGTTCAGCCAAGGGCCAATGAGCCCTATGCTGTCAGAATGGGTGCCTTGAGATATTTGGCCAATGTTTGGCAAATCATATAAGTGACTCGACTGAGGGGCAAGGAGCCCCATGCTGGCTGAGTAGGTAGGACGTCGTTCGGCCAAGGGCTAATGAGCCCCATGCTATCCGATCGGGTAACTTGAGATACATTGTTAATATTTGGCTATGTATAGAAGCGACTCGGCAGTGGGGCAAGGAGCGTCATGTTAGCCTAGTGGGTAGGAAGTCGTTCGGCGAAGGGCTAATGAGCCACATGTTGTCCGAAGGGGAGCTTTGAGATACTTGGCCAGTACTTGGCTAAGTATAGAAGCGACATGTAGAGGGGCAAGGAGCCCCATGTTGGCAAAGTGGGTAGGACGACGTTCGGCTAACGCCTAATGTTCCCCTTGCTGTCCGAACGGGTGCTTTTAGATAGGTGGCCAACATTTGGCTAAGTATGAAAGCGACTCGGGAAAGTGGCAAAGACCCCCATACTGGCCGAGTGGGAAGGACGTCGTTCGACCAAGGGCCAATGAGCCCCATGCTATCAGAAGGGGTGCTCTGAGATATTTGGCCAATATTTGGCTAAGCATAGAAGTGACTCGACTGAGGTGCAAGGAGACCCATGCTGGATGAGTGAGTGGGACGGCGTTCGGCCAAGGGCTAATGAGCCCCAATGCTGTCCGAACGACTGCCTTGAGATATTTGGCAAATATTTGGCGAAGCATAGAAGCGACTCCGCAGAGGGGCAAAGAGTCCCGTATTGGCCGAGTGGGTTGTACGACGTTCGGCCAAGGGCTCATGAGCCCATGCTGTACGAACGGGTACCTTGAGATACCTGGCCAATATTTGGGTAAGTATAGAAGCGACTCGGCAAAGGGGCAAGGAGCCCCATGCTGGGCGAGTGGGTAGGTCGCCGTTAGGCCAAGGTCTAACGGGCCCCATGCTATCAGAACGGGTGCCTTAATATATTTGGCCAATATTTGCCTAAGCGTAGAAGCGACTCGGCAGAGGGGCAAGGATCCCCATGCTGGGCGAGTGGGTAAGACGCCGTTCGGCCAGGGGCTAATAATTCCCATGATGTCTGAACGGGAGCCTGGAGATACTTTGCCAGTATTTGACAAAGTATAGAAGTGACTCGGCATAGGCGCAAGGAGCCCCATGTAGGCCGAGTGGGTAGGACGGCGTTCGGCCAAGGGCTAATGAGCCCCATGCTGTCCGAACGGGTACCTTGAGATACCTGGCCAATATTAGGCTGAGTATAGAAGCGAATCGGCAGAGGGGCAAGGAGCCCCATGCTGGCCGAGTGGGTAGGGCAGCGTTCAGCCAAGGGCCAATGAGCCCCATGCTGTCAGAATGGGTGCCTTGAGATATTTGGCCAATGTTTGGCAAAACATATAAGTGACTCGACAGAGGGGCAAGAAGCCCCATGCTGGCTGAGTAGGTAGGACGTCGTTCGGCCAAGGGCTAATGAGCCCCATGCTATCCGATCGGGTAACTTGAGATACATTGTTAATATTTGGCTATGTATAGAAGCGACTCGGCAGTGGGGCAAGGAGCGTCATGTTAGCCTAGTGGGTAGGAAGTCGTTCGGCGAAGGGCTAATGAGCCACATGTTGTCCGAAGGGGAGCTTTGAGATACTTGGCCAGTACTTGGCTAAGTATAGAAGCGACATGTAGAGGGGCAAGGAGCCCCATGTTGGCAAAGTGGGTAGGACGACGTTCGGCTAACGCCTAATGTTCCCCTTGCTGTCCGAACGGGTGCTTTTAGATAGGTGGCCAACATTTGGCTAAGTATGAAAGCGACTCGGGAAAGTGGCAAAGACCCCCATACTGGCCGAGTGGGAAGGACGTCGTTCGGCCAAGGGCCAATGAGCCCCATGCTATCAGAAGGGGTGCTCTGAGATATTTGGCCAATATTTGGCTAAGCATAGAAGTGACTCGACTGAGGTGCAAGGAGACCCATGCTGGATGAGTGAGTGGGACGGCGTTCGGCCAAGGGCTAATGAGCCCCAATGCTGTCCGAACGACTGCCTTGAGATATTTGGCAAATATTTGGCGAAGCATAGAAGCGACTCCGCAGAGGGGCAAAGAGTCCCGTATTGGCCGAGTGGGTTGTACGACGTTCGGCCAAGGGCTCATGAGCCCATGCTGTACGAACGGGTACCTTGAGATACCTGGCCAATATTTGGGTAAGTATAGAAGCGACTCGGCAAAGGGGCAAGGAGCCCCATGCTGGGCGAGTGGGTAGGTCGCCGTTAGGCCAAGGTCTAACGGGCCCCATGCTATCAGAACGGGTGCCTTAATATATTTGGCCAATATTTGCCTAAGCGTAGAAGCGACTCGGCAGAGGGGCAAGGATCCCCATGCTGGGCGAGTGGGTAAGACGCCGTTCGGCCAGGGGCTAATAATTCCCATGATGTCTGAACGGGAGCCTGGAGATACTTTGCCAGTATTTGACAAAGTATAGAAGTGACTCGGCATAGGCGCAAGGAGCCCCATGTAGGCCGAGTGGGTAGGACGGCGTTCGGCCAAGGGCTAATGAGCCCCATGCTGTCCGAACGGTACCTTGAGATACCCGGCCAATATTAGCCGAGTATAAGCGACCTCGCGAGGGGCAAGGAGCCCCATGCTGGCCGAGTGGGTAGGGCAGCGTTCAGCCAAGGGCCAATGAGCCCTATGCTGTCAGAATGGGTGCCTTGAGATATTTGGCCAATGTTTGGCAAAACATATAAGTGACTCGACAGAGGGGCAAGGAGCCCCATGCTGGCTGAGTAGGTAGGACGTCGTTCGGTCAAGGGCTAATGAGCCCCATGCTATCCGATGGTTAACTTGAGATACATTGTCAATATTTGGCTATGTATAGAAGCGACTCGGTAGAGGGGCAAGGAGCCTCATGTTAGCCTAGTGGGTAGGACGTCGTTCGGCGAAGGGCTAATGAGCCACATGTTGTCCAAACGGGAGCTTTGAGATACATGGCAAGTACTTGGCAAAGTATAGAAGCGACATGTAGAGGGGCACGGAGCCCCATGCTGGCCGAGTGGGTAGGACGACGTTCGGCTAACGCCTAATGTGCCCCATGCTGTCCGAACGGGTGCTTTTAGATAGGTGGCCAACATTTGGCTAAGTATGAAAGCGACTCGGGAAAGTGGCAAAGACCCCCATACTGGCCGAGGGGGAAGGACGTCGTTCGGCCAAGGGCCAATGAGCCCCATGCTATCAGAAGGGGTGCTCTGAGATATTTGGCCAATATTTGGCTAAGCATAGAAGTGACTCGACTGAGGTGCAAGGAGACCCATGCTGGATGAGTGAGTGGGACGGCGTTCGGCCAAGGGCTAATGAGCCCCAATGCTGTCCGAACGACTGCCTTGAGAAATTTGGCAAATATTTGGCGAAGCATAGAAGCGACTCCGCAGAGGGGCAAAGAGTCCCGTATTGGCCGAGTGGGTTGTACGACGTTCGGCCAAGGGCTCATGAGCCCATGCTGTACGAACGGGTACCTTGAGATACCTGGCCAATATTTGGGTAAGTATAGAAGCGACTCGGCAAAGGGGCAAGGAGCCCCATGCTGGGCGAGTGGGTAGGTCGCCGTTAGGCCAAGGTCTAACGGGCCCCATGCTATCAGAACGGGTGCCTTAATATATTTGGCCAATATTTGCCTAAGCGTAGAAGCGACTCGGCAGAGGGGCAAGGATCCCCATGCTGGGCGAGTGGGTAAGACGCCGTTCGGCCAGGGGCTAATAATCCCCATGATGTCTGAACGGGAGCCTGGAGATACTTTGCCAGTATTTGACAAAGTATAGAAGTGACTCGGCATAGGCGCAAGGAGCCCCATGTAGGCCGAGTGGGTAGGACGGCGTTCGGCCAAGGGCTAATGAGCCCCATGCTGTCCGAACGGGTACCTTGAGATACCTGGCCAATATTAGGCTGAGTATAGAAGCGAATCGGCAGAGGGGCAAGGAGCCCCATGCTGGCCGAGTGGGTAGGGACAGCGTTCAGCCAAGGGCCAATGAGCCCCATGCTGTCAGAATGGGTGCCTTGAGATATTTGGCCAATGTTTGGCAAATCATATAAGTGACTCGACAGAGGGGCAAGGAGCCCCATGCTGGCTGAGTAGGTAGGACGTCGTTCGGCCAAGGGCTAATGAGCCCCATGCTATCCGATCGGGTAACTTGAGATACATTGTCAATATTTGGCTATGTATAGAAGCGACTCGGCAGAGGGGCAAGGAGCCTCATGTTAGCCTAGTGGGTAGGACGTTGTTCGGCGAAGGGCTAATGAGCCACATGTTGTCCGAACGGGAGCTTTGAGATACTTGGCCAGAACATGGCTAAGTATAGAAGCGACTTGTAGAGGGGCAAGGAGACCCATGCTGGCCGAGTGGGTAGGACGACCTTCGGCTAACGCCTAATGTGCCCCATGCTGTCCGAACGGGTGCCTTGAGATAGGTGGCCAACATTTGGCTATGTATGAAAGCGACACGGGAAAGTGGCAAAGACCCCCATACTGGCCGAGTGGGAAGGACGCCGTTCGGCCAAGGGCCAATGAGCCCCATGCTGTCAGAAGGGGTGCTCTAAGATATTTGGCCAATATTTGGCTAAGTATAGAAGTGACTGGACAGAGGGGCAAGGAGCGCTATGCTGGCTGAGTGAGTGGGACGGCGTTCGGCCAAGGTCTAATGAGCCCTAATGATGTCCGAACGACTGCCTTGTGATATTTGGCAAATATTTGGCGAAGATAGAAGCGACTCCGCAGAGGGGCAAATAGCCCCGTATTGACCGAGTGGGTTGGACGACGTTCGGCCAAGGGCAAATGAGCCCATGTTGTACGAACGGGTACCTTGAGATACCTGGCCAATATTTGGCTGAGTATAGAAGCGAATCGGCAGAGGGCAAGGAGCCTCATGCTGGCCGAGTGGGTAGGACGGTGTTCGGCCAAGGGCCAATGAGCCCTATGCTGTCAGAATGGGTGCCTTGAGATATTTGGCCAATATTAGGCTAAGTGTAGAAGCAACTCGGTAGAGGGGCAAGGAGCCCTATGCTGGCCTAGTGGGTAGGACGGCGTTCGGCCAAGGGCCAATGAGACCTATGCTGTCAGAATGTGTGCCTTGAGATATTTGGCCAATATTTGGCTAAGTGTAGAAGCAACTCGGCAGAGGGGCAAGGAGCCCTATGCTGGCCGAGTGGGTAGGACGGCGTTCGGCCAAGGGCCAATGAGACCTATGCTGTCAGAATGGGTGCCTTGAGATATTTGGCCAATATTTGGCAAATCATATAAGCGACTCGACAGAGGGGCAAGGAGCCTGATGTTATGGTTTTATATAGAGTTTTTCCCCTTATATTTAGGCTAAAATGTGTATCAATGGTGCTCTTAGGTACCATTTCACGCTAACTTTCTTCTTCTAGTTGTTGTTTTCTGTTTTGTGATGATTTGTAGGTATTAGGGAACTTTTTCCCTATTTTCTACTGCTTTACGTCTACCACAATCGAATGGAGAGGTTCGAAGGCATATATGATGAGTTTCGGGGTCCCGAGAATTCTTTCCGAGGCCTTGAACAAAAGAAGAAGTGAAGCCTTGGCGTCTGAAGCCAAGGAATGAAGAAACGGAGCCTCGCCCAATCTCATCGTGCGCCTCACGCCCGATCGGGCGTCCATCATTGTCAAAAGCAAGATTCGTTGCGGGCCCGATCGGGCGCTTCGGCCCTGTCGTAGTTCGGTGCCTGGCTCGATCGGGCGAGAAGGCCTGACAACATCGGGCGGATGTTCTTTATGAGCGCTGATGTTTTGTTTGAGCCGGATTTCATCGGGCATACTTGGCCCGATCGGGCGACTTATCAGACACGCGCATTTAATGATTTTCGGGCTATTTTTTTGAGGACTTTTCCTAGTTGTTTTAGGATTAGTATAAATAGAAAAATCAGAATATCTTTTATTCATCTTGGTTTTAGCCTTTATTTTCTAATAGTTTCTCTCAAGAACCCTAGTTTTCTTACTTTTGATTTGGAATTCAAGATCAAACCTTTGGATTATTCGCAAGTTCAATATAGTTGTTCAGTTTGGTAATCTTCTTTATGCTTTCTCTATTATTGATTTGATTAATTCCTTAGTTATTTGCAATAGTTCAAAGTATGAATTTTTACATTGATTTTGTTATTGTTTTCGCAAATATGAGTGAGTAGTTTTATTTCTAGGATTGTGGGGATCTATGTATGCAATGAGGGATTGATAGATTGGTGTAATAATCTTTTATTTCAATTGTTTCCTGTGATTGAATCGTTCATGCTAGATTTATGAATTAGGCCTGATTTGTATTTCTATTATCGCAATATTGAATCTGCTTCGAGAGGAGAGATTCCGTATAGGCTTTCAATCATTAGGCAGAGTGATCCTTGACCATGCGAGAGCGGCTAGGTGATCTTTGAGGGAGGTAATGTTCGAGAGAAATTACATGTGCCCTAGATAAATTGACTTATTAGGTGGTTATTATTTGTCTCTGATTTCCTAAATTGTATGCATAGTGATCCATAGTCTTAGTTCCTTTATTATTTGATTCTTACCTTCGTATTTAGTTCTGTCATATGCTTAATTTAGTAAAACAACCATTTTCATCTGATTTAGTTAGTATAATATGAGAGTTCAGATACAATAGTATAACTTTCTCCCTGTGGATTCGATCCTGACTTCCCTGACTACTTGTTAGTGGACCTTAGGTTATTTTTGATAAGGTGATACGACTTTAGCCGGTCAAATTTTGGCACCGTTGCCGGGGAGACGGTTTATTTTCATTTTGTCTGAATTATAGTATTACACTAACCTCTACTCTGAAGAACACCTGTTCTTTGGAGCATCTCACGTTTGTTTTAGTGTTTTTGGTGTATGAGCAGGAAATTGAAATCCCCAAATCTCAGTCCATTTGATGCGGAAATTGAAAAGACTGCTCGTAGACTCAGAAGAAAACTAAGCAAGCAAAGTTGTCCGCAGGGACACCCTCCCTAAAGACACCTTCTCCACTATCTTTACCACAACAAGAATTCCCCATCTCACCCATTACTGCTAGAATGGGTGACGAAGCTAAACCAACCTTCAGAGATTATGCACAACCATCTCCTGATAATGTGCCCACTATTGCCTACTATTGCCTACTATTTGTGTCAGATTTTCTACACTAGAGTTTATGCAGATACAAGGCGGGTAATTGATGGAGCTTCTGGTGGGTTCTTCATGGATAACGCCATAGACGAAGGGTATGAACTTCTGGAGAAACTCGCTTCTAATCAAGCGTCTACTATTCGTTCTTCTATGACAAAGGGAGGCAAACATGATGTCGAGGCCATTTCTTTAATGTCCGGGCAACTAGCTGCTCTACACCAGAAGATTGATTCTTTGAAGCTAGGTAACAATTCCTCCCCCCACATGGGTGTCAATGCAATGGCTAGTGTTTCTGGTTACAATGCATTCATATGTGACGCTTGTGGGATAACTGGACATAACTCTGAAGAGTGCCCCGCTCTCTCAAATTCTAGTGAGCCAGTGCATGCATTACAATCACAACACAAGCCCCAGTTCGATCCCTACTCCAATACATATAATCCTAGGATGCGAGATCATCCAAATCTCTCGTATAGGAGTAATAATGTGCTGAATCCGCAACAACAACATTATCCACAGCATCAACAACAACAACAACAATATCAGCCACAACCACAAGCTCCTCCTGGATTTCAGAGAAATCAGTTTCAGCAGCATCATAACACACCTCCTTCAGACCCAGCTATTGCTGAACTCAAAAGTCTCATGTTGCAGATGCAGAAAGGTATTATTTCCTTTCAAGCCGATACCAGGTCTCAATTTGAGAGCCTGCATGCTCAGAATAAGCTACAAGGGACACATAATAAGATGTTAGAGTCACAAATAGCTCAGCTGGCTAGTTCTTCTGCTAGTAGGCCATCTGGGTCATTGCCTTCGCAACCAATGCAACCAAGAGACACTGCCAATGCTATTACCCTACGAAGTGGAGTGCATTACGATGCTCCGGCAATGCTAGAGGTGGAATCATCAATTGCTAAGAAACCACAAGAAGTGCCTGAGGATGCTGAACCTCAGGCAAAGCAAGGAGCTACAGACAAGACTATGGAGGTGACTAAGGAGAAAAATGTGCCTCCGGTGATCAAGCTACCATTCCCAAATCGGATGCTCAAGAAGAAGCTCGACCACCAGTATGGTAAGTTTTTAGAGGTGGTAAAGAATCACGCGGGTAACAGTCCTTTTACCGAATTATTAAATCAAGTGCCTCGCTTATTCTAAATTTTTAAAAGAACTTTTGATGAGGAAGCGGACTCTCAATGAGGTGGAAACTGTGGCTTTTACTGCTGAATGCAGCGCTCTTTTACAAAACCAGTCTCCACCTAAATTGAAAGATCCAGGGAGTTTTTTCATCCCCTGTCACATTGGCACCATTTTTATTGACAAAGCTTTATGATTTGGGTGCCAGTGTGAGTGTCATGCCTCTTTCTATCTGTAAGCAACTAAACATGGGTGACTTAAAATGTACTACCATTACTCTGCAAATGGCTGACCGTTCTGTGAAATACCCCCTAGGTATATTAGAGGACGTTCCTGTTAGAGTAGGTAAATTCTTTATCCCTGTGGACTTTGTTATATTAGACATGGCAGAAGATACTCAAACACCCATTATCCTTGGGAGACCTTTCCTCCATACTGCTGGGGCTGTTATAGATGTTAAAAGTGGGAAACTGACACTGACTGGGGGGATGATAAGGTTATGTTTAGCCTAACCAATGCCCCTAAAAGCCCAATGCTAGAGGAATCATGCTATAGTGTTGATGTTATAGATGAACCGATCCATGATTGCATGCCTCATTCCCCCTCCCGTGATACTTCAAATGATGTGCTTGTCTTAGTATCTATTGCAGGTGATGAACATTTTCTAACGGTCTTACAGGCTCACAAAAGGGCCATTGGGTATAGCACTGATGACTTGACAGGAATAAGCCCTAACTTTAATGAGCACCGCATTCATCTACATGAGGGCCACCACACTAGCATTACAGTCCAACGCGGGTTGCAAGAGGTGGTACAACATGTGGCTACTAAACTGCTCGATGCAGGCTGATGGGCAGCTGACGTCCATGTCCCTTTCCTTCCCCTT
The DNA here is from genome assembly GCA_947648045.1 of Beta corolliflora. Taxonomy (NCBI): domain Eukaryota; kingdom Viridiplantae; phylum Streptophyta; class Magnoliopsida; order Caryophyllales; family Amaranthaceae; genus Beta; species Beta corolliflora. Next base: position 2,295,014 of record CANSZD010003254.1, on the reverse strand, counting down.
GTTGCAATAAGGTCATTGCCAAGTTCAGCTTGGGGGAGGATTTCTGTAAGTATTATTATTGCTTTTCTTTTTTCTTTTTACTACTTTTTAGGTTAGTTTAATATTGCTGAAAAAAAAACACAAAAATACGAGTTGTATATGAATAGATTGATTGCTTCCCTTTGCCCCGAACTTTGCTTTGAAAAAATGATTTAACTCATTATAATGGATAATTGGGCATTTGTGATTGGGATGTTGTGATGTGATCTCTGATTGCCTTGATCTTGAGTGGATTTTGATGATAAAGCGCTTACTTTAACTACATGCTTGAATTGGTTAGACTATGAGGATTCATTCTAGCCCTCGGATTTATGTCTATATCCAGTCTGTTCTTGTGTGTTAGTTCCTCGTAGCATTCTTATCTTGGCTTTGGCATTGTACCCGTTGATTTCTGGTGACTTTGGACATGTGCTGTGATAGAGGCGTTCATTTGTTTAATCTTTAAGCCTCAGAGTTGTTTAATGAATCATTTTTCCCCCTAGCCCTGCTGAGCCTAATGACTTCTTTTTGGATCTATATTAAGCCATACATTACACGCCTTGAGCCTTTACAATGACTATTGTCCCAAGCCTAGCTTGGGGGAGCATTTGTTAAGTTGATATTATATTGTGTGGTTGATTCCGTAGGGTGGTTGGAAAATAATGCTATGTTGGTACAAAGAAAAGAAAGAAATTGAAAAATAAAGTGAAAAATGATAGTGAAAAAAATCTGAAAAATTTATATGATCTTCACTCTTTCAAAAGTGTTGGCAATTATGACGAAAGAGACAATTATTGGTTGGTTCGTGAAATTTCAGAGTTGGTTATTATCTTGGTTATGTTGTTGATGCCATGGGAGTTGTTTCGACCACACCTAGTCCTACTAGTGTTTTTTGCTCCCCTTTCTTGGCTTTTCCACCACATTCCTTAAATAATTTCCGTACCTTTACCCGAGCCCCATTACAACCCTGAGAAAGACCTTTTGAGCACGTGTTTGATTGTTTATGGGAATAATACTGAGTCAATATGCCAAAGTTGAAGATTAAGTTTGTTATTTGAGTCGACCTAATTAGGATGAGCGATATTATACCTTTCTAAACACATGAGAGTGTGAGTGGGAAGGGCTATTATGGTCGGGTTGGTGAGTGTTCGGGCACATATTATGCCTGCCACAAAATTGAGAGGAGTGACACCTCGGTGAGCACCATTTCAAGATTTGCATGATATGTATGGCAGCTCCATTTGATGGTTTGCATAAGTGATTGGTAGTCAGGTGATCTGAGCAACTGAACTTGAATTTTGCTTGCTTGAACGATTTTGAGTTGGAAATATTTGAGTTTAAATTTTCCTATCTGAGGGGTGGAGCAATCCTATTCTTATTCATGTTGTGCTTTGCTTGGGGACAAGCAAAGGTTTAGCTTAGGGGAGTTTGATGTTATGGTTTTATATAGAGTTTTTCCCCTTATATTTAAGCTAAAATGTGTATCAATGGTGCTCTTAGGAGCCATTTCACGCTAACTTTCTTCTTCTAGTTGTGGTTTTCAGTTTTGTGATGATTTGTAGGTATTAGGGAACTTTTTCCCTATTTTCTAGTGCTTTACGTCTACCACAATCGAATGGAGAGGTTCGAAGGCATATATGATGAGTTCCGGGGTCCCGAGAATACTTTCCGAGGCCTTGAACAAAAGAAGAAGTGAAGCTTTGGCGTCTGAAGCCAAGGAATGAAGAAACGGAGCCTCGTCCAATCTCATCGGGCGCTTCACACCCGATCGGGCGTCCATCATTGTCAAAAGCAAGATTCGTTGCGGGCCCGATCGGGCGCTTCGGCCCTATCGTAGTTCGGTGCCTGGCCCGATCGGGCGTGAAGGCCCGACAACATCGGGCGGATGTTCTTTATGAGCGTTGATGTTTTGTTTGAGCCCGATTTCATCGGGCATACTTGGCCCGATCGGGCGACTTATCATACACGCGCATTTAATAATTTTCGGGCTATTTTTTAGAGGACTTTTCCTAGTTGTTTTAGGATTAGTATAGATAGAAAAATCAAAATATCTTTTATTCATCTTGGTTTTAGCCTTTATTTTCTAATAGTTTCTCTCAAGAACCCTAGTTTTCTTACTTTTGATTTGGAATTCATGATCAAACCTTTGGATTATTCGCAAGTTCAATATAGTTCTTGAGTTTGGTAATCTTCTTTATGCTTTCTCTATTATTGATTAGATTAATTCCTTAGTTATTTGCAATAGTTCAAAGTATGAATTTTTACATTGATTTTGTTATTGTTTTCTCAAGTATGAGTGAGTAGTTTTATTTCTAGGATTGTGGGGATCTATGTATGCAATGAGGGATTGATAGATTGGTGTAATTATCTTTTATTTCAATTGTTTCCTGTGATTGAATCGTTCATGCTAGATTTATGAATTAGGCCTGATTTGTATTTCTATTATCGCAATATTGAATCTGATTCGAGAGGAGAGATTTCGTATAGGCTTTCAATCATTAGGCAGAGTGATCATTGACCATGCGAGAGCGGCTAGGTGATCTTTGAGGGAGGTAATGTTCGAGAGAAATTACATGTGCCCTAGATAAATTGACTTATTGGGTGGTTATTATTTGTCTCTGATTTCCCAAATTGTATGCATAGTGATCCATAGTCTTAGTTCCTTTATTATTTGATTCTTACCTTCGTATTTAGTTCTGTCATTTGCTTAGTTTAGTAAAACAACCATTTTCATCTGATTTAGTTAGTATAATATTAGAGTTCAGATACAATAGTATAACTTCCTCCCTGTGGATTCGATCCTGACTTCCCTGACTACTTGTTAGTTGACCTTAGGTTATTTTTGATAAGGTGATACGACTTTAGCCTGTCAAATTTTGGCGCCGTTGCCGGGGAGACGGTTTATTTTTATTTTGTCTGAATTATAGTATTACACTAACCTTTACTCTGAAGAACACCTATTCTTTGGAGCATCTCACGTTTGTTTTAGTGTTTTTGGTGTACGAGCAGGAAATTGAAATCCCCAAATCTCATTCCATTTGATCCGGAAATTGAAAAGACTGCTCGTAGACTCAGAAAGAAAACTAAGCAAGCAAAGTTGTCTGCAGGGACACCTTCCCAAAAGACACCTTCTCCACCATCTTCACCACAACAAGAATTCCCCATCTCACCTATTACTGCTAGAATGGGTGACGAAGCTAAACCAACCTTCAGAGATTATGCACAACCATCTCCTGATAATGTGCCCACTGGGGTACGGTTGCCTACTATTGCTGCTGCGAACTTTGAAATCAAGTCTCATATTCTGAATATGGTTCGAGAATAATCGCTTGTTGGGGTTTCCATCCGAAGACCCAAATCAAGACTCCGCAGCGGTTCTTACAATGTTGTGCTACTCGAAGCAAGTCAGGTGTTACCAGCCGATGAGATGAAACTCATCATATTTGGTTTTTCTCTGCGCGACAAAGCTCTATTTTGGTATAATAAGCTGCCTTCCACCATCACCACCTGGGCAGAGCTATCCAAGATCTTCCTCATCAAGTGGTACCCTTACCAAAAGACTGTAGATATGCGTCATGCCATAGTAACTTTCACCCAGGATCCTGGAAAGGTTCAAGGATCTGCAGCGCCTTTGTCCTCATCATGGTTTAGACCAGTGGTATTTGTGTCAGATTTTCTACACTAGAGTTGATGTAGATACAAGGTGGGTAATTGATGGAGCTTCGGGTGGGTTCTTCATAAATAAAGCCATAGACGAAGGGTATGAACTTCTGGAGAAACTCGCTTCTAATCAAGCGTCTACTATTCGTTCTTCTATGACAAAGGGAGGCAAACATGATGTCGAGGCCATTTCTTTACTGTCCGGGCAACTAGCTGCTCTACACCAGAAGATTGATTCTTTGAAGCTAAGTAACAATTCCTCCCCCCACATGAGTGTCAATGAAATGGCTAGTGTTTCTGGTTACAATGCTTTCATATGTGACGCTTGTGGGATAACTGGACATAACTCTGAAGAGTGCCCCGCTCTCTCACATTCTAGTGAGCCAGTGCACGCATTACAATCACAACACAAGCCCCAGTTCGATCCCTACTCCAATACATATAATCCTGGGATGCGAGATCATCCAAATCTATCGTATAGGAGTAATAATGTGCTGAATCCGCAACAAAAACATTATCCACAGCATCAACAACAACAACAACAGTATCAGCCACAACCACAAGCTTCTCCTGGATTTCAGAGAAATCAGTTTCAGCAGCATCATAACACACCTCCTTCAGACCCAGCTATTGTTGAACTCAAAAATCTCATGTTGCAGATGCAGAAAGGTATTATTTCCTTTCAAGCCGATACCAGGTCTCAATTTGAGAGCCTGCATGCTCAGAATAAGCTACAAGGGACACATAATATGATGTTAGAGTCACAAATAGCTCAGCTGGCTAATTCTTCTGCTAGTAGGCCATCTGGGTCATTGCCTTCGCAACCAATGCAACCAAGGGACACTGCCAATGCTATTACCCTTCGAAGTGGAGTGCAGTACGATGCTCCGGCAATGCTAGAGGTGGAATCATCAATTGCAAAAAAACCACAAGAAGTGCCTGAGGATGCTGAACCTCCGGCAAAGCAAGGAGCTACAGACAAGACTATGGAGGTGACTAAGGAGAAAAATATGCCTCCGGTGATCAAGCTACCATTCCCAAATCGGATGCTCAAGAAGAAGCTCGACCACCAGTATGGTAAGTTTTTAGAGGTGGTAAAGAATCTGCAGGTAACAGTTCCTTTTACTGAATTATTAAATCAAGTGCCTGCTTATTCTAAATTTTTAAAAGAGCTTTTGATGAGGAAGCGGACTCTCAATGAGGTGGAAACTGTGGCTTTTACTGCTGAATGTAGCGCTCTTTTACAAATCCAGTCTCCACCTAAATTGAAAGATCCAGGGAGTTTTTTCATTCCCTGTCACATTGGCACCATTTTTATTGACAAAGCTTTATGTGATTTGGGTGCCAGTGTGAGTGTCATGCCTCTTTCTATCTGTAAGCAACTGAACATGGGTGACTTAAAATGTACTACCATTCCTCTGCAAATGGCTGACCGTTCTGTGAAATACCCCCTAGGTATATTAGAGGACGTTCCTGTTAGAGTAGGTAAATTCTTTATCCCTGTGGACTTTGTTATATTAGACACGGCAAAAGATACTCAAACACCCATTATCCTTGGGAGACCTTTCCTCCATACTGCTGGGGAAGTTATTGATGTTAAAAGTGGGAAACTGACACTGACTGTGGGGGATGATAAGGTTATGTTTAGCCTAACCAATGCCCCTAAAAGCCCAATGCTAGAGGAATCATGCTATAGTGTTGATGTTATAGATGAACCGATCCATGATTGCATGCCTCATTCCCCCTCTCGTGATACTTCAAATGATGTGCTTGTCTTAGAATCTATTGCAGGTGATGAACATTTTCTAACGGTCTTACAGACTCACAAAAAGGCCATTGGGTATAGCACTGATGACTTGACAGGAATAAGCCATGACTTTAATGAGCACCGCATTCATCTACATGAGGGCCACCACACTAGCATTACAGTCCAACGCGGGTTGCAAGAGGTGGTACAACATGTGGCTACTAAACTGCTCGATGCAGGCTGATGGGCAGCTGACGTCCATGTCCCTTTCCTTCCCCTTGTTGCAATGAGGCCATTGCCAAGTTCAGCTTGGGGGAGGATTTCTGTAAGTATTAGTATTGCTTTTGTTTTTTCTTTTTACTGCTTTTTAGGTTAGTTAAATATTGCTGGAAAAAAAAACACAAAAATACGAGTTGAATATGAATAGATTGATTGCTTCCCTGTGCCCCGAACTTTGCTTTGAAAAAATGATTTAACTTATTATAATGGATAATTGGGCATTTGTGATTGGGATGTTGTGATGTGATCTCTGATTGCCTTGATCTTGAGTGGATTTTGATGATAAAGTGCTTACTTTAACTGCATGCTTGAATTGGTTAGACTGTGAGGATTCATTCTAGCCCTCGGATTTATGTTTATATCCGTCTGTTCTTGTGTGTTAGTTCCTCGTAGCATTCTTATCTTGGCTTTGGCATTGTACCCGTTGATTTCTGGTGACTTTGAACATGTGCTGTGATAGAGGCGTTCATTTGTTTAATCTTTAAGCCTCAGAGTTGTTTAATGAATCATTTTTCCCCCTAGCCCTGCTGAGCCTAATGACTTCTTTTTGGATCTATATTAAGCCATACATTACACGCCTTGAGCCTTTACAATGACTATTGTCCCAAGCCTAGCTTGGGGGAGCATTTGTTAAGTTGATATTATATTGTGTGGTTGATTCCGTAGGGTGGTTGGAAAATAATGCTATGTTGGTACAAAGAAAAGAAAGAAATAGAAAAATATAGTGAAAAATGATAGTGAAAAAAATCTGAAAAATTTATATGATCTTCACTCATTAACTTTCAAAAGTGTTGGCAATTATGACGAAAGAGACAATTATTGGTTGGTTCGTGAAATTTCAGAGTTGGTTATTATCTTGGTTATGTTGTTGATGCCATGGGAGTTGTTTCGACCACACCTAGTCCGACTAGTGTTTTTTGCTCCCCTTTCTTGGCTTTTCCACCACATTCCTTAAATAATTTCAGTACCTTTACCCGAGCCCCATTTCAACCCTGAGAAAGACCTTTTAAGCACGTGTTTGATTGTTTATGGGAATAATACTGAGTCAATATGCCAAAGTTAAAGATTAAGTTTGTTATTTGAGTCGACCTAATTAGGATGAGCGATATTATACCTTTCTAAACACATGAGAGTGTGAGTGGGAAGGGCTATTATGGTTGGGTTGGTGAGTGTTCGGGCACATATTATGCCTGCCACAAAATTGAGAGGAGTGACACCTCGGTGAGCACCTTTTCAAGATTTGCATGATATGTAGGGCAGCTGCATTTGATGGTTTGCATCAGTGATTAGTAGTCAGGTGTTCTGAGCAACTGAACTTGAATTTTGCTTGCTTGAACGATTTTGAGTTGGAAATATTTGAGTTTAAATTTTCCTATCTGAGGGGTGGAGCAATCCAATTCTTATTCATGTTGTGCTTTGCTTGGGGACAAGCAAAGGATTAGCTTGAGGGAGTTTGATGTTATGGTTTTATATAGAGTTTTTCCCCTTATATTTAAGGTAAAATGTGTATCAATGGTGCTCTTAGGAGCCATTTCACGCTAACTTTCTTCTTCTAGTTGTGGTTTTCTGTTTTGTAATGATTTGTAGGTATTAGTGAACTTTTTCCCTATTTTCTAGTGCTTTACCTCTACCACAATCGAATGGAGAGGTTCGAAGGCATATATGATGAGTTCCGGGGTCCCGAGAATACTTTCCGAGGCCTTGAACAAAAGAAGAAGTGAAGCCTTGGCGTCTGAAGCCAAGGAATGAAGAAACGGAGCCTCGCCCAATCTCATCGGGCGCCTCACGCCCGATCGGGCGTCCATCATTGTCAAAAGCAAGATTCGTTGCGGGCCCGATCGGGCGCATTGGCCCTGTCGTAGTTCGGTGCCTGGCCCGATCGGGCGAGAAGGCCCGACAACATCGGGCGGATGTTCTTTTTGAGCGCTGATGTTTTGTTTGAGCCCGATTTCATCGGGCATACTTGGCCCGATCGGGCGACTTATCAGACACGCGCATTTAATGATTTTCGGGCTATTTTTTAGAGCACTTTTCCTAGTTGTTTTAGGATTAGAATAAATAGAAATATCAGAATATCTTTTATTCATCTTGGTTTTAGCCTTTATTTTCTAATAGTTTCTCTCAAGAACCCTAGTTTTCTTACTTTTGATTTGGAATTTAAGATCAAACCTTTGGATTATTCGCAAGTTCAATATAGTTCTTCAGTTTGGTAATCTTCTTTATGCTTTCTCTATTATTGATTTGATTAATTCCTTAGTTATTTGCAATAGTTCAAAGTATGAATTTTTACATTGATTTTGTTATTGTTTTCGCAAGTATGAGTGAGTAGTTTTATTTCTAGGATTGTGGGGATCTATGTATGCAATGAGGGATTGATACATTGGTGTAAATATAGTTTATTTCAATTGTTTCCTGTGATTGAATCGTTCATGCTAGATTAATGAATTAGGCCTGATTTGTATTTCTATTATCGCAATATTGAATCTGCTTCGAGAGGAGAGATTTCGTATAGGCTTTCAATCATTAGGCAGAGTGATCCTTGACCATGCGAGAGCGGCTAGGTGATCTTTGAGGGAGGTAATGTTCGAGAGAAATTACATGTGCCCTTGATAAATTGACTTATTAGGTGGTTATTATTTGTCTCTGATTTCCCAAATTGTATGCATAGTGATCCATAGTCTTAGCTCCTTTATTATTTGATTCTTACCTTCGTATTTAGTTTTGTCATTTGCTTAGTTTAGTAAAACAACCATTTTCATCTGATTTAGTTAGTATAATATTAGAGTTCAGATATAATAGTATAACTTTCTCCCTGTGGATTCGATCCTGACTTCCCTGACTACTTGTTAGTGGACCTAAAGTTATTTATGATAAGGTGATACGACTTTAGCCTGTCAGAGCCCCTTGCTGGCTGAGTAGGTAGGACGTCGTTCGGCCAAGGGCTAATGAGCCCCATGCTGTCCGAACGGGTACCTTAAGATACATTGTCAATATTTGGCTATGTATAGAAGCGACTCGGCAGAGGGGCAAGGAGCCTCATGTTAGCCTAGTGGGTAGGAAGTCGTTCGGCGAAGGCTAATGTGCCCCAAGCTGTCCGAACGGGAGCTTTGAGATACTTGGCCAGTACTTGGCTAAGAATAGAAGCGACTTGTAGAGGGGCAAGGAACCCCATGCTGGCAGAGTGGGTAGGACGACGTTCGGCTAACACCTAATGTGCCCCATGCTGTCCGAACGGGTGCCTTTAATAGGTGACCAACATTTGGCTAAGTATGAAAGTGACTCGGGAAAGTGGCAAAGACCCCCATACTGGCCGAGTGGGAAGGACGCCGTTCGGCCAACGGCCAATGAGCCTTATGCTGTCCGAAGGGGTGCTCTGAGATATTTGGCCAATATTTGGCTAAGCGTATAAGAGACTCGACAGAGGGCCATGGAGCCCCATGCTGGCTGAGTGAGTGGGACGGCGTTCGGCCAAGGGCTAATGAGCCCCATGCTGTCCGAACGGGTACCTTGAGATACCTAGCCAATATTTGGCTGAGTATAGAAGCGAATCGGCAGAGGGGCAAGGAGCCCCATGCTGGCCGAGTGGGTAGGACGGCGTTCGGCCAAGGGCCAATGAGCCCTATGCTGTCAGAATGGGTGCCTTGAGATACTTGGCCAATATTTGGCAAATCTTATAAGCGACTCGACGAGGGGCAAGGAACCCCAAGCTGGCTGAGTAGGTAGGACGTCGTTCGGCCAAGGGCTAATGAGCCCCATGCTGTCTGAACGTGTACCTTGAGATTCATTGTCAATATTTGGCTATGTATAGAAGCGACTCGGCAGAGGGGCAAGGAGCCTCATGTTAGCCTAGTGGGTAAGACGTCGTTCGGTGAAGGCTAATGTGCCCCATGCTGTCCGAACGGGAGCTTTGAGATACTTGGCCAGTACTTGGCTAAGAATAGAAGCGACTTGTAAAGGGGCAAGGAGCTCCATGCTGGCCGAGTGGGTAGGGCGACGTTCGACTAATGCCTAATGTGCCCCATGCTGTCCGAACGGATGCCTTGAGATAGGTGGCCAACATTTGGCTAAGTATGAAAGCGACTCGGGAAAGTGGCAAAGACCCCCATATTGGCCGAGTGGGAAGGACTCCGTTCGGCCAAGGGCCAATGAGCCCCATGCTGTTTGAAGGGGTGCTCTGAGATATTTGGCCAATAATTAGCTAAGCATAGAAGTGACTCGACAGAGGGGCAAGGAGCCCCATGCTGGCTGAGTGAGTGGGACGGCATTCGGCCATGGGCCAATGTGCCCCACCCTGTTTGAACGGGTGCCTTGAGATATTTGGTCAATATTTGGCTAGGCATAGAAGCGAATCGGCGGAGGGGCAAGGATCCCCATGCTGGCCGAGTGGGTAGGACGTCGTTCGACCAAGGGCAAACGAGCCCTGCCCTCGCACCTCGCGAGCTACGTCGCGACTCGCGACCACTTTGCCCCAGCCATTTTGTGCGGGAAGGCAGTGATCTCGTCGCGGCTCGCGATCAGTGTCGCGACTCGCGATGCTTTTGTCGGTTCAGCGGCCACGTTTTGTGCGGGGTTTAAAAGCATTCCTAAAACCTATTTTTGAGAGGGGATGAAGAGGAGAGCCGAAATGTAGGGGTTGGAGCAGCAAGTTTGAGGAGAGAGAGAGACGATACTCCTCTCTTCATCTTTCCTTCTTCATGCTCCTCTTTTCATCTTTCCTTCTTCATTCCTCTTTGTTTTTCATTTCTCAGTTCTTCATTTCCTAGTTTTAGTTTTCATTTCTTAGTTTAGTTTTTAGGGATTTCAACTATGGATTTGGTTTTTCCTATCAGATTGTAGCTTGAACTGTTCTTGAAGAAATTAACATGAAGCTTCAACCGTTATTGTGAGATATTTCCTCTCGATCTATTTTCCTTGATTATGGTTCAATTTCTATGCTTGTGATTTATGATTATTGCATAATTATGCTAGGAACGTTACTAGTTTGATTGTGTAAGTAATCTAATGCTAGATTTAAGAATATAATCGGATTGTGTAATTCTTTTATCAATTTGTAGCAAACTAGGGAGTAACATAGATGCAGATCGTCTTGGTTATTTCTTAGGGAAATTGAATCAACTGTTGAATGTTTATCGCGTGTATGACATTAGCAGGTCTATTGGTTCTCTGTGTTTATTGCTGCTATTGGATTGAACTTAGACGCAGATCGGACTAGGTTATCCTTTAGTTAGGGTTTTATAGTCACGCTGATCGTGCTATTCAACTAAGAATAAGGAGAATGCGAGATTAGTTCTCGAGAAAAGATAATTATGGAAATAGTTAGTGGAGGTTCAATGATCGACAATGAATTGAAGTGGATGTTAATCGGATTCAAGATCTTTCCATAATTGATTTCTCATCTTCTTTATTTGCTAGTTAATTTTAGTTTGTTATAACACTACTTGAAACCCCCCTTATTATTAGGTTTCTCGGCCCTTACCTTAGTCTAGGTATTGGATCCCGCTAAATATAAAACTCGTCCCTGTTTCCCTGTGGATACGACCCCTACTTCCATTATACTTGCTTAGTGTAAAAGAGAGTAGGAGAAATTTTATCTTTGGTTAGGAGGCGTACACGACAAACGCCTCCCGCCAAATTTTGGCGCCGTTGCCGGGGAAACGGTGTTACTAGTTTGTATTTAGCGTGATTTTTGGACGGTATTGCTTGTGCTCTTTAATTTTGGTTGACATTCATAGCACTGACGATGCATTGCAAGTGTTCTTCTCAATCAATTTTGCAGGTACTTGAAGTGGAGATTGACATGGAACCACCAGTGTCACACATGGAGCACAAGCCCAATGATTGAGCTTAAGGTACTAAGTCGAGCTAACGACTTTAAACAACAGCGCTTCTTGGGAGGCAACCCGAGACCCCTTTTATTTTCTTTCTTTTCCTTTATTTTCTCATCAAATTTCCACCACCACAACAAATTTTCTTTCACCCACCGCCCACCCACTAAAACGAACCACAACACATCTTAATCCGCTTGGAGCCAAAATCCACAATAGAAAACCCATTGGGAGGAGTTCAATAGCTAGGAGTTGGTACAACTAGAGGGTTGAGATTGTTAATGAATCTTTTCGATCTCTTAAGCTAGGTGCAAATCTCAAAAATTTGAATTTGTCATTTGTTTGAGTGATTTGAGGGAGCGGGTTGTGAGTTGATTTATGAGATTCGAGTTGGTGTTGTTAAGAAATTTGAGTTTGACGGATTATTTGTCATGAGTCTTGAGTTTTCGATCTTCGATTTACCCGATTTTCAAATTTCCCTCCTTTTTCAGTTTACTTTTTCTTTTAATTGTCGACACATTGAGGACAATGTGTAGTTTAAGTAGGGGGGAGGGTATTCTCATTCTCATGTATCTATGTTGTATATATATTACTTTTAATTTGAAATGAAAAATGAAATAAATTAAATAAAAAAAAATTTATCAAAAAAAAAGTGATGAAAAGAATCCCGCTGAGTTGAAAACCCGCAAGGGCGGGCGACTCGGGCAAAATTGGGGGCTCGGATAGGTCGAAAACCCGAAAGTGCGACCTATGCAAAAAAGAGCTAGTTGAGCGGGTGAGTTTTGTGAGCCGGAAAAATAAGAGAGATGAAAAAAATGTGAGAAGCTAGGATGAAAACCCGAAAGGGCTCCTAGGCAAAATGAGAGATTAAGAGAGAATTATGTTTTTGGAAAACTCATTTGCCGGAGATGGTGACATAAGGTGGAAAGCGTTTTCAGGTTAGGTTGGTGAATTCATCCTTGATTTTGTGAAGATTTGTTTTGGCTTTCACATTCTTTTGGTTGATTGTTTGTTTTTGGGAGTAAGCATGGAATTTATCCCTTTTTGTCTTTGTTCCATGGCTTGCTATTTTAAGTTAGTTGTTGTAGTAGTAGGTCATCTTTTGAGGTTTGGGAGAGCTGATAGTTTAGTGTGTCGTGAGCTGGCATTTTGATTCTTGTTGGTGTTGTTGGTTAAACTTGTTGGTGCTGCTGGTTATTATTGTTGTCGCGTCTTTGCATATTTCAGGTGAGCTTGAATCTAAGTGTGGGGGAATCATCATCCCTTACGTTTAGGTTTTGAGCGTATTTTGTTAAGATGTGATGATGATGATGTTTTTGATGGGGAGTGTAGGTTGGTGTCGATAGCTTGGGCGATGATTTAATTAGTATTTCTCATTTTTTAGTTTACTCGAGGTCGAGTAAAGTTCAAGTGTGGGGGTATTTGATACGCTCAAGTTATACGATGTTTTTGTGGTATTTTAGGTACAATTTGCTAAGGGATTTATTCATAATTGTTAATGTTTGCATATAAATCAACCTTAGCGGAAGTTCGGAATTTTATATATTAATTATCTCTATTCTATATGGGAAGAGAGGGGGGACACCAAAATATTAAAAGCCCCATTCTACCCTTGATAAATTAAACAAATTACAACCAAAAGAATACAAGAAGAGAAAGAGAAAGAAAAAGGAAAAAGGAAAAAGGAAAAACAAAAAAAATACTAAGAAGACAAAAGAACCGTAACTCAACTGCCTATTCTCACAACATTTTAAAAAAAAAAAATGTAAAAATCAATATTAACCAATAACTAACATATCTCCAAAAAAACCATCAATCCCTATATTCATGGAATAACTCCCACTATCATAAAACAAACTTCTTCTTCTTCGTCATCTGAATTCATCGCTTCTCAATTTGGAGGACCTTTCCATTATCTGAAAAAAACACACGTTTTACTAGAGTTCGGTTTCAACAACCAAAAACAGGTCATTCATATCCCCCAACACTATTGTAAAGAAAAACAATATCGATTTTGTTCTGTATCTGATTCAGTATTTTAATGTAGCAAAGTCGAACCAATTCACACAGAAGATCATTAGAATTTTGGAAGCAACAACAACTCAATGACCAGGTATATGTTAATAATTGTAATTGCTTAACAGATTGGTATGTTATTTGTTTAAGTAGGAATTCTTCTTATTACTTAAAGCTCATGTTAGAATTAAGAGATTAAGCATACTTCTTCTTTGTGAACACTCAAATGTCAAAATCAACCAAGTAATAGATTACTCAATTCTAAAAACTGCAACATAAGAAGCCGGTCAGATAAAAAAAATTAAAAGTCCACAATTTAAAAGTTATTCTCACAATTTTCAAACTCTGCTTCATGGCAAATTCTAGGGTAATAATATGAAGAAGTATCTAAATCATCTACAAATAATACAGTTTCTTCCATCTTCAAAACAATTTTTCTTATTTTTTCTGCTTATTTTTCTATAATTTTTCCTCGATTTTTTTTGGTTGAATTTTCAAGGTATAATATGTTAAGCTTGGTGATCTTTGCCTCCATGTTACAGTTGTAACTCAAATCAAATGCAAGCCATTTTAAGAAAAAAAATAATAAAGAAATAAGTTCAGACTTACAAATGTGGCAACTAAAAACATAAAATGGAAACAAAACGAATGAAAATTTCTAGCAGAGATTCAAATGCAAGTCATTTTGAGCAACAATCATGAACATTCAACTGAATTCTGATTTCAAATGCGGTAAAACTCAAAGATAAACAAAAACAAAAACAAATTGCAAGAAAAGAAAAAAACTTACGATTTTAATGTACAAAATTGCATGAAAAATGTTGAAAAAATTGCACTTAATCTACCCACACAAAATTGAAGGAGGACTTTCATCTTACCCGAAATCACCTTTCACGAACCCCAAAACATAGAGAGTGTGAACTGCGAAGAAACCATATGGTGCCATGGTGGTGGAGGGGGGTGTTGGTGGTGGTAAAGGGGTATGAAATAAGATGAGGTTTAGAGAGAGAAATGTGTTTTTGAGTGTTGGTGGTAAAGGGGGTATGAGTTATGATGTGCAGTATGTTATACTAGAGTAGAAATGTGTTCATGTTTTATTATGTTTTTGACTTATGTTGAGTTAGACTTTTCTAATTAACTAATATAAATGAGTTTATGATATAGACTATATATGATATTAAGATAATCTAACCCTACTATATTCAAAGAAATCTAAAACAATTATATGAGATATAATCTAAGAAAAAGGGGTGATTTAATAGGGCCGATACAAAAAATGTTGTAATATACCAATAATATAATTATAGTACTATAAAACATTGTAATTTGTACTGCCTTCGTGGCTCATATGGATCAAAAAAAAAAAGTACTATAAAACAATATAAACTTGCTTATTATCAGCAGTGTAATAAGTTTAGATGAGATATAATAATATCTAACCAGGTTTGGATAAGTTCCAATTGAGTCCGAGATAAGTTCAAGATACAAAAATAAGTTGAATAAAACAAAGTTAGTAATTTATTAACATTTGACTTTGTACTATATTGGTTTATAAAACTTCATAATAGGCTTAGCTAAAAATCTTTCAATTAATTATCAACACTTATTAATCTTTATTTTAAATAATGTAATCATGACCTTTATTCTTGGCTACCCACAAATTTATATTTTTAGATGTCATATATGCATGCCCCCGTTTGTCTCAACCCAAGGCTCTTTTCCATGCCCGCCGCAACCGGTCACCCTTAGACCGAGGCTTTTATAAAAGTAAACACTTATTGATATAATTTAGCCACTCTAAATGGGGGAGAATTGCATTTCCTGAACTAACTTTTATTATGACATAACTTTTTAGAGATATGTAATTATGCATCTTAACTAACTTTCATAATAGTTTCGCACGCTTAGCGTGCATATAAAGCTAGTTGTTAAAGTTGTAAGTTCCGAGCTCTTGGAAGCATGAATGGTTCCACAACATCGTCTCACCAACCAAGCTTCGCCACAACCAAGCTCCACCAGCCGCATCGCAAGCATGCCCAGCTTCGCAAGCCCAAGCACCGCATGCCTAGCAAGCTCCCAAAAGATCGCCCAAAGCCTCGGCAAAGACAAAGCGGCCAAGCACGCCCGCCAAGCGTGCACGAGGGCTCGCCAGGCAAAGATCGCGACTCGCGAATTAGCTCGCGACTCGCGAGCCCTGCCCTCGCACCTCGCGAGCTACGTCGCGACTCGCGACCACTTTGCCCCAGCCATTTTGTGCGGGAAGGCAGTGATCTCGTCGCGGCTCGCGATCAGTGTCGCGACTCGCGATCAGTGTCGCGACTCGCGATGCTTTTGTCGGTTCAGCGGCCACGTTTTGTGCGGGGTTTAAAAGCATTCCTAAAACCTATTTTTGAGAGGGGATGAAGAGGAGAGCCGAAATGTAGGGGTTGGAGCAGCAAGTTTGAGGAGAGAGAGAGAGGATACTCGTCTCTTCATCTTTCCTTCTTCATGCTCCTCTTTTAATCTTTCCTTCTTCATTCCTCTTTGTTTTTCATTTCTTAGTTCTTCATTTCCTAGTTTTAGTTTTCATTTCTTAGTTTAGTTTTTAGGGATTTCAACTATGGATTTGGTTTTTGCTATCGGATTGTAGCTTGAACTGTTCTTGAAGAAATTAACATGAAGCTTCAACCGTTATTGTGAGATATTTCCTCTCTATCTATTTTCCTTGATTATGGTTCAATTTTTATGCTTGTGATTTATGATTATTGCATAATTATGCTAAGAACGTTACTAGTTTGATTGTGTAAGTAATCTAATGCTAGATTTAAGAATAGAATCGGATTGTTTTATTCTTTTATCAATTTGTAGCAAACTAGGGAGTAACTTAGATGCAGATCGTCTTGGTTATTTCTTAGGGAAATTGAATCAACTGTTGAATGTTTATCGCGTGTATGACATTAGCAGGTCTATTGGTTCTCTGTGTTTATTGCTGCTATTGGATTGAACTTAGACGCAGATCGAACTAGGTTATCCTTTAGTTAGGGTTTTATAGTCACGCTGATCGTGCTATTCAACTAAGAATAAGGAGAATGCGAGATTAGTTCTCGACAATAGATAATTATGGAAATAGTTAGAGTGGAGGTTGAATGATCGAAAATGAATTGAAGTGGATGTTAATCGGATTCAAGATCTTTCCATAATTGATTTCTCGTCTTCTTTATTTGCTAGTTAATTTTAGTTTGTTATAACTCTACTTGAAACCCCCCTTATTATTAGGTTTCTCGGCCCTTAGCTTAATCTAGGTATTGGATCCCGCTAAATATAAAACTCGTCCCTGTTTCCCTGTGGATACGACCCCTACTTCCATTATACTTGCTTAGTGTAAAAGAGAGTAGGAGAAATTTTATCTTTGGTTAGGAGGCGTACACGGCAAACGCCTCCCGCCAAATTTTGGCGCCGTTGCCGGGGAAACGGTGTTACTAGTTTGTATTTAGCGTGATTTTTGGATGGTATTGCTTGTGCTCTTTGTTTTTGGTTGACACTCATAGCACTGACGATGCATTGCAAGTGTTCTTCTCAATCAATTTTGCAGGTACTTGAAGTGGAGATTGACATGGAACCACCATTGTCACACATGGAGCACAAGCCCAATGATTGAGCTTAAGGTACTAAGTCGAGCTAACGACTTTAAACAACAGCGCTTCTCGGGAGGCAACCCGAGACCCCTTTTATTTTCTTTCTTTTCCTTTATTTTCTCATCAAATTTCTACCACCACAACAAATTTTCTTTCACCCACCGCCCACCCACTAAAACGAACCACAACACATCTTAATCCGCTTGGAGCCAAAATCCACAAAAGAAAACCCATTGGGAGGAGTTCAATAGCTAGGAGTTGGTACAACTAAAGGGTTGAGATTGTTAATGAATCTTTTCGATCTCTTAAGCTAGGTGCAAATCTCAAAAATTTGAATTTGTCATTTGTTTGAGTGATTTTAGAGAGCGGGTTGTGAGTTGATTTATGAGATTCGAGTTGGTGTTGTTAAGAAATTTGAGTTTGACGGATTGTTTGTTATGAGTCTTGAGTTTTCGAAAGTGCTAGTTGAGCGGGTGAGTTTTGTGAGCCGGAAAAAGAAGAGAGATGAAAAAAATGTGAGAAGCTAGGATGAAAACCCAAAAGGGCTCCTAGGCAAAATGAGAGATTAAGAGAGAATTATGTTTTTGGAAAACTCATTTGCCGGAGATGGTGTCATAAGGTGGAAAGCGTTTTCAGGTTAGGTTGGTGAATTCATCCTTGATTTTGTGAAGATTTGTTTTGGCTTTCACATTCTTTTGGTTGATTGTTTGTTTTTGGCAGTAAGCATGGAATTTATCCCTTTTTGTCTTTGTTCCATGGCTTGCTATTTTAAGTTAGTTGTTGTAGTAGTAGGTCATCTTTTGAGGTTTGGGAGAGCTGATAGTTTAGTGTGTCGTGAGCTGGCATTTTGATTCTTGTTGGTGTTGTTGGTTAAACTTGTTGGTGTTGCTGGTTATTATTGTTGTCGCGTCTTTGCATATTTCAGGTGAGCTTGAATCTAAGTGTGGGGGAATCATCATCCCTTACGTTTAGGTTTTGAGCGTATTTTGTTAAGATGTGATGATGATGATGTAGTTGATGGGGAGTGTAGGTTGGTGTCGATAGCTTGGGCGATGATTTAATTAGTATTTCTCATTTTTTAGTTTACTCGAGGTCGAGTAAAGTTCAAGTGTGGGGGTATTTGATACGCTCAAGTTATACGATGTTTTTGTGGTATTTTAGTTACAATTTGCTAAGAGATTTATTCGTAATTGTTAATGTTTGCATATAAATCGACCTTAGCGGAAGTTCGGAATTTTATATATTAATTATTGTTAAAGTTGTAAGTTCCGAGCTCTTAGAAGCATGAATGGTTCCACAACATTGTCTCACCAACCAAGCTCCGCCACAACCAAGCTCCACCAGCCGCATCGCAAGCATGCCCAGCATCGCAAGCCCAAGCACCGCATGCCTAGCAAGCTCGGCAGCACAGCAGCTTCGCACGCCCGCCATGCAGGTACGAGAGCCTGCCCAGCAGCATCGCGACACGCGAAGTAGCTTGCGACTCGCGAGCCCTGCCTTCGCACCTCGCGAGCTACGTCGCGACTCGCGACCACTTTGCCCCAGCCATTTTGTGCGGGAAGGCAGTGATCTCGTCGCGGCTCGCGATCAGTGTCGCGACTCGCGATGCTTTTGTCGTTTCAGCGGCCACGTTTTGTGCGGGGTTTAAAAGCATTCCTAAAACCTATTTTTGAGAGGGGATGAGGAGGAGAGCCGAAATGTAGGGGTTGGAGCAACAAGTTTAAGGAGAGAGAGAGAGGATACTCCTCTCTTCATCTTTCCTTCTTCATGCTCCTCTTTTCATCTTTCCTTCTTCATTCCTCTTTGTTTTTCATTTCTTAGTTCTTCCTTTCCTAGTTTTAGTTTTCACTTCTTAGTTTAGTTTTTAGGGATTTCAACTATGGATTTGGTTTTTGCTATCGGATTGTAGCTTGAACTGTTCTTGAAGAAATTAACATGAAGCTTCAACCGTTATTGTGAGATATTTCCTCACTATCTATTTTCCTTGATTATGGTTCAATTTCTGTGCTTGTGATTTATGATTATTGCATAATTATGCTAGGAACGTTACTAGTTTGATTGTGTAAGTAATCTAATTCTAGATTTAAGAATAGAATCGGATTGTTTTATTCTTTTATCAATTTGTAGCAAACTAGGGAGTAACTTAGATGCAGATCGTCTTGGTTATTTCTTAGGGAAATTGAATCAACTGTTGAATGTTTATCGCGTGTATGACATTAGCAGGTCTATTGGTTCTTTGTGTTTATTGCTACTATTGGATTGAACTTAGACACAGATCGGACTAGGTTATCCTTTAGTTAGGCTTTTATAGTCACGCTGATCGTGCTATTCAACTAAGATTAAGGAGAATGCGAGATTAGTTCTCGACAATAGATAATTATGGAAATAGTTAGAGTGGAGGTTCAATGATCGAAAATGAATTGAAGTGGATGTTAATCGGATTCAAGATCTTTCCATAATTGATTTCTCATCTTCTTTATTTGCTAGTTAATTTTAGTTTGTTATAACTCTACTTGAAACCCCCTTATTATTAGGTTTCTCGGCCCTTAGCTTAATCTAGGTATTGGATCCCGCTAAATATAAAACTCGTCCCTGTTTCCCTGTGGATACGACCCCTACTTCCATTATACTTGCTTAGTGTAAAAGAGAGTAGGAGAAATTTTATCTTTGGTTAGGAGGCGTACACGGCAAACTCCTCCCGCCAAATTTTGGCACCGTTGCCGGGGAAACGGTGTTACTAGTTTGTATTTAGCGTGATTTTTGGATGGTATTGCTTGTGCTCTTTGTTTTTGGTTGATACTCATAGCACTGACGATGCATTGCAAGTGTTCTTCTCAATCAATTTTGCAGGTACTTGAAGTGGAGATTGACATGGAACCACCATTGTCACACATGGAGCACAAGCCCAATGATTGAGCTTAAGGTACTAAGTCGAGCTAACGACATTAAACAACAGCGCTTCTCGGGAGGCAACCCGAGACCCCTTTTATTTTCTTTCTTTTCCTTTATTTTCTCATCAAATTTCCACCACCACAACAAATTTTCTTTCACCCACCGCCCACCCACTAAAACGAACCACAACACATCTTAATCCGCTTGGAGCCAAAATCCACAAAAGAAAACCCATTGGGAGGAGTTCAATAGCTAGGAGTTGGTACAACTAGAGGGTTGAGATTGTTAATGAATCTTTTCGATCTCTTAAGCTCGGTGCAAATCTCAAAAATTTAAAAATTTGAATTTGTCATTTGTTTGAGTGATTTGAGGGAGCGGGTTGTGAGTTGATTTATGAGATTCGAGTTGGTGTTGTTAAGAAATTTGAGTATGACGGATTATTTGTCATGAGCCTTGAGTTTTCGATCTTCGATTTACCAGATTTTCAAATTTCCCTTCTTTTTTAGTTAACTTTTTGTTTTAATTGTCGACACATTGAGGACAATGTGTAGTTTAAGTAGGGGGGAGGGTATTCTCATTCTCATGTATCTATGTTGTATATATATTACTTTTAATTTGAAATGAAAAATGAAATAAATTAAATAAAAAAAAATATATAAAAAAAAAGTGATGAAAAGAATCCCGCTGAATTGAAAACCCGCAAGGGCGGGCGACTCGGGCAAAATTGGGGGCTCGGATAGGTCGAAAACCCGAAAGTGCGGCCTGTGCAAAAAAGAGCTAGTTGAGCGGGTGAGTTTTGTGAGCCGGAAAAAGAAGAAAGATGAAAAAAATGTGAAAAGCTAGGATGAAAACCCGAAAGGGCTCCTAGGCAAAATGAGAGATTAAGAGAGAATTATGTTTTTGGAAAACTCATTTGCCAGAGATAGTGTCATAAGGTGGAAAGCGTTTTCAGGTTAGGTTGGTGAATTCATCCTTGATTTTGTGAAGATTTGTTTTGGCTTTCACATTCTGTTGGTTGATTGTTTGTTTTTGGGAGTAAGCATGGAATTTATCCCTTTTTGTCTTTGTTCCATGGCTTGCTATTTTAAGTTAGTTGTTGTAGTAGTAGGTCATCTTTTGAGGTTTGGGACAGCTGATAGTTTAGTGCGTCGTGAGCTGGCATTTTGATTCTTGTTGGTGTTGTTGGTTAAACTTGTTGGTGTTGCTGGTTATTATTGTTGTCGCGTCTTTGCATATTGCAGGTGAGCTTGAATTTAAGTGTGAGGAAATCATCATCCCTTACGTTTAGGTTTTGAGCGTATTTTGTTAAGATGTGATGATGATGATGTAGCTGATGGGGAGTGTAGGTTGGTGTCGATAGCTTGGGCGATGATTTAATTAGTATTTCTCATTTTTTAGTTTACTCGAGGTCGAGTAAAGTTCAAGTGTGGGGGTATTTGATACGCTTAAGTTATACGATGTTTTTGTGGTATTTTAGGTACAATTTGCTAAGGGATTTATTCGTAATTGTTAATGTTTGCATATAAATCGACCTTAGCGGAAGTTCGGAATTTTATATATTAATTATTGTTAAAGTGGTAAGTTCCGAGCTCTTGGAAGCATGAATGGTTGATACGCTCAAGTTATACGATGTTCTTGTGGCATTTTAGGTGCACATTGCTAAGGGATTTGTTCGTAATTGTTAAGGTTTGCATATAAATCATCCTTAGCGGAAGTTCGGAGTTTTGCGATATAAGTTGTGTTAATGTCATGCATTCCGAGCTTCCAAGGTGAAATGCATTTGAGCCGAGCATCGCAAGCCACAAGCTCGCCAAGCCAAGCTCCACCGCAAGCCCAAGCCTCGCCCACCAAGCGCCCCGCACACCCGCACGCTCGCCAAGCCGAGCCGCCCGGCGCTCCTTGCCCAAGACCCATCGCCCGGCGCTCGCACGATCGGCGCGCATGCCCAAGACGAGGCTCGCGACTCGCGAGGGACCGTCGCACCTCGCGACCCCCTTGCTCCTCGCGACTCGCGATGCTGTCGCGGCTCGCGACTCGCGTGCCAAGCCATTTTGTGCGGGGAGACAGAGTCCTCGTCGCGACTCGCGATCGTGTCGCGACTCGCGACGCTTAAGTCGGCTTGGGGCCACGATTTTGTGCGAGGTTTAAATGCTTCCTAAAACCTAATTTTGGGGGAGACGAAGAGAAGTACGAAGAGGGAGAGCTTAAATGTAGACCTTGGAGTGGCAAGCTTCGAGGGGGAGAGCTCCTCTCCTCATCCTTCCTTCTTCATGATTCTCTTTTCAACTTTCCTTCTTCGTTCCTCTTTGTTCTTCATTTCCATTTCTTTGTTTTTCATTTCCTAGTTTTAGTTTTCATTTCTTAGTTTAGTTTTTAGGGATTTCAATGTTGGATTTGGTTTATGCTATCGGATTGTAGCTTGAACTGTTCTTGAAGAAATTAACATGAAGCTTCAACCGTTATTGTGAGATCTTTCCTCTCTTTCTCTTTTCCTTGATTATGGTTCAATTTCTATGCTTCGTGATTTATGATTATTGCATAATTATGCTAGGAACGTTACTAGTTTGATTGTGTAATTAATCTAATGCTAGATTTAAGAATAGAATCGGATTGTTTTATTCTTTTATCAATTTGTAGCAAACTAGGGAGTAATTTAGATGCTGATCATCTTGGTTATTTCTTAGGGAAATTGAATCAACTGTTGAATGTTTATCGCGTGTATGACATTAGCAGGTCTATTGGTTCTCTGTGTTTATTGCTGCTTTTGGATTGAACTTAGACGCAGATCGGACTAGGTTATCCTTTAGTTAGGGTTTTATAGTCACGCTGATCGTGCTATTCAACTAAGAATAAGGAGAACACGAGATTAATTCTCGACAATAGATAATTATGGAAATAATTAGAGTGGATGTTCAATGATCGATAATGAATTGAAGTGGATGTTAATCGGATTCAAGATCTTCCCATATTGATTTCTCATTTTGTTTATATGCTAGTTAGTTGTAGTTTGTTAGTAAATCTACTCGAAACCCCCCTTTGTAATTATTATTAGGTTTCTCGGCCCTTAGCTTAATCTAGGTTTCGAATCACGCTAAGTACTAAACTCGTCCCTGTTTCCCTGTGGATACGACCCCTACTTCCACTATACTACCTTAGTGTAGAAGAGAGTAGGAGAAATTTTATCTTTGGCCGGGTGCGGTGCACACAACGACAACATCCGCTCCCGCGCCCAAATTTTGGCGCCGTTGCCGGGGAAACGGTGTTACTTGTATTTAGCGTGATTTTTGGATGGTATTGCTTGTGCTCTTTGTTTTTGACTGGCCACTCATATAAAGAATTCCCTTTTTGTTTGAGTTTCTAGTTTTCATCTTCCATTGAGCTCTATGTATTTCACTTTCGTATTTTGGACAAGAAGTATGGAACTTGTTGCTTAAACTATCTTGGGAATGATTGATTGAAGCTTTTGACGGCTTATTGTTTGGTTATTGTCTAGCTTTAATTCTTGATATTAATGGTCATGACTTGGATTAGCTAGGAGTACTACTAGTTGATGTTTGTTGTTGACTTAATGCTAGGTTTTGGATATAATCTGATGTTATATGCTCAACCATGATGTAGTAAGCTAGGCACTAACAATGCATTGCAAGAGTCCTTCTCAATCAATTTTGCAGGTATTTGAAGTGGAGATTGACATGGAACCACCATTGTCACGCATGGAGCACAACCTAATGATTAAGCTTAAGGTAATAAGTCGAGCTAACGACTTTAAACAACAGCGCTTCTCGGGAAGCAACCCGAGACCCTTTTTATTTTCTTTCTTTCCTTTATTTCTCATCAAATTTCCACCACCACATCAAATTTTCTTCCACCCACCGCCCACCCACTCAAAAGAACCACAACAAATCTTAATCCACTTTGAGCCCAAGTCCACAAAAGAAAACCCGTTGGGAGGAGTTCAATAGCGAGGAGTTGGTAACACTAGAGGAGTGAGATTGTTGTATCTTTTCGATCTCTTGAGCTAGGTGCAAATCTCAAAAATTTAAAACTTTTGAATTTGCCATTTGTTTGAGTGATTTGAGGGAGAGGGTTGTGAGTTGATTTCGGAGATTTGAGATGGTGTTGTTAAGAAATTTGAGTTTGACGGATTGTATGTCATGAGTTTTGAGCATTCGATCTTCGATTTACCCGATTTTCGATTTTCTCCCCACATTTTTCAGTTTACTTTTTCTACTAATTGTCGACACATTGAGGACAATGTGTAGTTTAAGTAGGGGGGAGGGTATTCTCATTCTCATGTATCTATGTTGTATTTATGTTGTATTTATTTCAATTTGAAAAAAAAAATGAAAAAAAATTGAAAAAAAAAAAAAAAAAAAAAGTGATGAAATGAAACCCGCCGAGTTGAAAACCCCAAGGGCGGGCGACTCGTGCAAAAATGGGGGCCCTGATAGGTTGAAAACCCGAAAGGGCAACCTATGCAAAAAAGTGGCTTATATTGAGCGGGTAAGATGGTGAGATGAAAAAAAGAAATGTGAGAAGCTAGGATGAAAACCCGAAAGGGCTCCTAGGCAAAATGAGAGATTAAGAGAGAATTATGTATTTTGAAGACTCATTTGCCGGAGATTTGTTTTGGCTTTCACTTTCTTTTGGTTGATTGTTTTTGGGAGTAAGCATGGAATTTATCCCTTTTTGTCTTTGTTCCATAGCTTGCTTATCTAGTTTGGTTGTAGTAATAGTAGTTTGTCTTTTGAGGTTTTAGGCGAGTTGTCATTTTGATGGTGGCGTTGGAGTGAGTTCAACTCCTTTGAGATCCTTCAGGATTTGAGCTCACATTTTGGTTGTCGTTTGGTGATTATTGTTGTCGCGTCTGGTAATTCGATTGTAGCTTGAATCTAAGTGTGGGGGGATCATAGTCCTTTACGTTTAGGTTTTGAGCGTATTTTGTTAAGATGTGATGATGATGATGTAGTTGATGGGGAGTGTAGGTTGGTGTCGATAGCTTGGGCGATGATTTAATTGGTGTTTCTCATTTTTGAGTTTACTCGAGGTCGAGTAAAGTTCAAGTGTGGGGGTATTTGATACGCTCAAGTTATACGATGTTCTTGTGGCATTTTAGGTGCACATTACTAAGGGATTTGTTCGTAATTGTTAAGGTTTGCATATAAATCATCTTTAGCGGAAGTTCGGAGTTTTACGATATAAGTTGTGTTAATGTCATGCATTCCGAGCTTCCAAGGTGAAATGCATTTGAGCCGAGCATCGCAAGCCACAAGCTCGCCAAGCCAAGCTCCACCGCAAGCCCAAGCCTCGCCCACCAAGCAGCCCGCACACCCGCACGCTCAGAGCCGAGCCGCCCGGCGCCACCACGCCCAAAGACCCATCGCCCAGCGCTCGCACAACGCGCATGCCCGAGCACGAGCTCGCGACTCGCGAGGACCTGCCGCACCTCGCGACTCCTCGCCCCTCGCGACTCGCGATGCCTGTCCGCGGCTCGCGACCTGCGTGCCAAGCCATTTTGTGCGGGGAGACAGAGTCCTCGTCGCGACTCGCGATCAGTGTCGCGACTCGCGACGCTTAAGTCGGCTTGGGGCCACGATTTTGTGCGGGGTTTAAATGCTTCCTAAAACCTAATTTTTGGGGGAGACGAAGAGAAGTACGAAGAGGAGAGCCGAAATGTAGACCTTGGAGTGGCAAGCTTGAGGGGAGAGCTCCTCTCCCTCATCCCGCCTTCTTCATGATTCTCTTTTCATCTTTCCTTCTTCGTTCCTCTTTGTTCTTCATTTCCATTTCTTTGTTTTTCATTTCCTAGTTTTAGTTTTCATTTCTTAGTTTAGTTTTTAGGGATTTCAATGTTGGATTTGGTTTATGCTATCGGATTGTAGCTTGAACTCGTTCTTGAAGAAATTAACATGAAGCTTCAACCGTTATTGTGAGATCTTTCCTCTCTTTCTCTTTTCCTTGATTATGGTTCAATTTCTATGCTTGTGATTTATGATTATTGCATAATTATGCTAGGAACGTTACTAGTTTGATTGTGTAATTAATCTAATGCTAGATTTAAGAATAGAATCGGATTGTTTTATTCTTTTATCAATTTGTAGCAAACTAGGGAGTAATTTAGATGCTGATCATCTTGGTTATTTCTTAGGGAAATTGAATCAACTGTTGAATGTTTATCGCGTGTATGACATTAGCGAGGTCTATTGGTTCTCTCGTGTTTATTGCTGTCTTTTGGATTGAACTTAGACGCAGATCGGACTAGGTTATCCTTTAGTTAGGGTTTTATAGTCACGCTGATCGTGCTATTCAACTAAGAATAAGGAGAACACGAGATTAATTCTCGACAATAGA
The DNA here is from genome assembly GCA_947648045.1 of Beta corolliflora. Taxonomy (NCBI): domain Eukaryota; kingdom Viridiplantae; phylum Streptophyta; class Magnoliopsida; order Caryophyllales; family Amaranthaceae; genus Beta; species Beta corolliflora. Next base: position 2,268,612 of record CANSZD010003254.1, on the reverse strand, counting down.
TAATTATGGAAATAATTAGATTGGATGTTCAATGATCGATAATGAATTGAAGTGGATGTTAATCGGATTCAAGATCTTCCCATATTGATTTCTCATTTTGTTTATATGCTAGTTAGTTGTAGTTTGTTAGTAAATCTACTCGAAACCCCCCTTTGTAATTATTATTAGGTTTCTCGGCCCTTAGCTTAATCTAGGTTTCGAATCACGCTAAGTACTAAACTCGTCCCTGTTTCCCTGTGGATACGACCCCTACTTCCACTATACTACCTTAGTGTAGAAGAGAGTAGGAGAAATTTTATCTTTGGCCGGGTGCGGTGCACACAACGACAACATCCGCTCCCGCGCCCAATGGTTCCACAACATCGTCTCACCAACCAAGCTCCGCCACAACCAAGCTCCACCAGCCGCATCGCAAGCATGCCCAGCATCGCAAGCCCAAGCACCGCATGCCTAGCAAGCTCGGCAAAGATCGCCCCAAAAGAAGCCCAAGCAATTTCTGCAAGCCACGCAGGCTTCGCACGCCCGCCTAGCGGTGTACGAGAGCCCGCACAGCGAAGATCGCGACTCGCGAAGTAGCTCGCGACTCGCGAGCCCTGCCCTCGCACCTCGCGAGCTACGTCGCGACTCGCGACCACTTTGCCCCAGCCATTTTGTGCGGGATGGCAGTGATCTCGTCGCGGCTCGCGATCCGTGTCGCGACTCGCGAAGCTTTTGTCGGTTCAGCGGCCACGTTTTGTGCGGGGTTTAAAAGCATTCCTAAAACCTATTTTTGAGAGGGGATGAAGAGGAGAGCCGAAATGTAGGGGTTGGAGCAGCAAGTTTGAGGAGAGAGAGAGAGGATACTCCTCTCTTCATCTTTCCTTCTTCATGCTCCTCTTTTCATCTTTCCTTCTTCATTCCTCTTTGTTTTTCATTTCTTAGTTCTTCATTTCCTAGTTTTAGTTTTCATTTCTTAGTTTAGTTTTTAGGGATTTCAACTATGGATTTGGTTTTTGCTATCGGATTGTAGCTTGAACTGTTCTTGAAGAAATTAACATGAAGCTTCAACCGTTATTGTGAGATATTTCCTCTCTATCTATTTTCCTTGATTATGGTTCAATTTCTATGCTTCTGATTAACATAATGCTAGGAACGTTACTAGTTTGATTGTGTAAGTAATCTAATGCTAGATTTAAGAATAGAATCAGATTGTTTTATTCTTTTATCAATTTGTAGCAAACTAGGGAGTAACTTAGATGCAGATCGTCTTGGTTATTTCTTAGGGAAATTGAACCAACTGTTGAATGTTTATCGCGTGTATGACATTAGCAGGTCTATTGGTTCTCTGTGTTTATTGCTGCTATTGGATTGAACTTAGACGCAGATCGGACTAGGTTATCCTTTAGTTAGGGTTTTATAGTCACGCTGATCGTGCTATTCAACTAAGAATAAGGAGAATGCGAGATTAGTTCTCCACAATAGATAATTATGGAAATAGTTAGAGTGGAGGTTCAATGATCGAAAATGAATTGAAGTGGATGTTAATCGGATTCAAGATCTTTCCATAATTGATTTCTCATCTTCTTTATTTGCAAGTTAATTTTATTTTGTTATAACTCTACTTGAAACTCCCCTTATTATTAGGTTTCTCGACCCTTAGCTTAATCTAGGTATTGGATCCCGCTAAATATAAAACTCGTCCCTATTTACCTGTGGATACGACCCCTACTTCCATTATACTTGCTTAGTGTAAAAGAGAGTAGGAGAATTTTATCTTTGGTTAGGAGGCATACACGGCAAACGCCTCCCGCCAAGCCCTATGATGGCCGAGTGGGTAGGACGTAGTTGGGCCAAGGGACAATGAGCCCCATGCTGTCCGAACGACTGTCATGAGATATTTGGCTAAGTATTGAAGCGACTCGGCAGAGGGGCAAAGACCCCATACTGGCCGAGTGGTTAGGACGTTGTTCGACCAAGGGGTAATGATCCCCATGCTGTCCGAACGAGTGCCATATGTTACTTGGTCAAAATTTGGCTAAGTATAAAAGCAACTTAGCAGAGGGACAAGGAGCTCCATGCTGGCCGAGCGGGTAGGACGTCGTTCGGCCAAGGGCCAATGAACCCCATGCTGTCAGAACGGGTGCCTTGAGATATTTGGCTAAGCATAGAAGCGACTCGGCCGAGGGGAAGGAGGCCCATGCTGGCCAAGTGGGTTGGACGTCGTTCCGCCAAGAGTTAATGATATCCATGCGTTCCGAACGGGTGCCTTGAGATACTTGGCCAGTACTAGGCTAAGTATAGAAGCGACTCGGCAAAGGGGCAAAGAGCCCCATTCTGGCCGAGTGGGTAGGACGTTGTTCAGCCAAGGGCTAACGACCCCCATGCTGTCCGAACGGGTGCCTTGAGATACCTGGACAATATTTGGCTAAGTATAGAAGTGAATCGGCAGAGTGGCAAGGAGCTCCATGCTGGCCGATTTGGTAGGATGTCGTTCGGCCAAGGGCCAATGAGCCCCATGATGTCAAAACGGGTGCCTTGAGATATTTGGGCAACATTTGGCTAAGCATAGAAGCGACTCGGCAGAGGTGCAAGGAGCCCAGTGCTGGCCGAGTAGATGGAACACCGTTCGCCGAAGGGCTAATGAGCCCCATGTTGTCCGAACGGGTGCCTTGAGATACTTGGCCATTACTTGGCTAAGTGTAGAAGCGACTCGGCGGAGGGGCAAGGATCCCGATGCTGGCCGAGTGGGTAGGACGTCGTTCGACCAAGGGCTAACGAGCCCCATGCTGTCCGAGCGGGTGCCTTGAGATACCTGGACAATATTTGGCTAAGTGAAGAAGCGACTCGGCTGAGAGGTTAGAAGTCGTCGTGCTGGTCGAGTGGGTAGGACGTCGTTCGGCCAAGGGCTTATGAGCCCCATGCTGTCCGAACGGGTGCCTTGAGATATTTGGCCAATATTTGGCTAAGGATAGAAGCGACTCGGCAGAGGGGCCAGGAACCCCATGCTGGCCGAGTGGGTAGGACATCATTCGGCCAAGTGCTTATGAGCCCCATACTGTCAGAACGGGTGCCTTTTGATATTAAGCTAATATTTGGCTGAGCATTGAAGCGACTCGGTAGCGAGGCAAGGATCCCGATGCTGGTCGTGTGGGTAGGACGTTGTTCGGCCAGTGACCAATGAGCCCCATGCTGTAAGAACGGGTGCCTTGAGATTTTTGGGCAATATTTGGGAAAGCATAGAAGCGACTCGGCAGAGGGGCAAGGTGCCCCGTGCTGGCCATTTGGGTAGAATGTCGTTCGACCAAGGGCTTATGAGCCCCATGATGTCAGAACGGGTGCCTTGAGATATTTTGCCAATATTTGGCTAAGCATAGAAGCGACTCGGTAGAGGGGCTTGGATCCCCATGTTGGTCGAGTAGGTAAGACGTTGTTCGACCAAAGACCAATGGGCCCTATGCTGTCAGAACGGGTGCCTTAAGATATTTGACCAATATTTGGCTAAGCATAGAAGCGATTCGGCAGAGGGGCAAGGAGCCCCGTGCTGGCCGTGTGGATTAGAAGTCGTTCGGCCAAGGGCTAATGAGCCCCATGCTGTCCGAACGGGTACCTTGAAACAACTCGGCTGAGGGGCAAGGAGCCCCATGCTGGTCTTGTGGGTAGGTCGTCGTTCGGCGAAGGGCTAATGACCCCCATGCTGTTCGAACGGATGCCTTGAGATATTTGGCCAATATTTTGCCAAGTATAGAAGCGACTCAACAGAGGGGCAAAGACCCCATGCTGGCTGAGTGGGTAGAACGTCGTTCGGCCAAGGGCCAATGAGCCTCATGCTGTCAGAACGGGTGCCTTGAGATTTTTGGCCAAAATTTGGGTAAACATAGAAGCGACTCGGCAGAGGGGCAAGTTGCCCCGTACTGGCCATTTGGGTAGAACTTCGTTCGGCCAAGGGCTTATGTTACTTGGTCAACATTTGGCTAAGTATAGAAGCGACTCGGCAATGGGGCAAAGAGCCCTATGCTGGCCGAGTGGGTAGCATGTCGTTCGGCCAAGGGTCAAAGAGCCCCATGCTGTCAGAACGGGTGCCTTGAGATTTTTGGCCAATATTTGGCTAAGCATAGAAGCGACTCAGCGGAGGGGCAAGGAGGACCATACTGGCGGGTGCCTTGAGATACTTGGCCAGTACTTGGCTAAGAATAGAAGCGACTCGGCAAAGGGGCATAGAACCCCACGCTGGCCGAGTGGGTAGGACGTCGTGCAGCCAATGGCATACGAGCCCCATGCTGTCCGAACGGGTGCCTTAAGATACCTGGACTATATTTGGCTAAGTATAGAAGTGAATCGGCAGAGTGGCAAGGAGCCCCATACTGGCCGAGTGGGTAGGATGTCGTTCGGCCAAGGGCCAATGAGCCCCATGATGTCAAAACGGGTGCCTTGAGATATTTGGGCAACATTTGGCTAGGGACAGAAGTGACTCGGCAGAGGTGCAAGGAGCCCCGTGCTGGCCGAGTGAATGGAACACCATTCGCCGAATGTCTAATGAGCCCCATGCTGTCCGAACAGGAGCTTTGAGATACTTGGACAGTACTTAGCTAAGTATAGAAGCGACTCGGTAGAGGGGCAAAGAGCCCCATGCTGGCCAAGTGGGTAGGACACCGTTCGGTAAAGCCTAATGAGCCCCATGCTGTCCGAACGGGTGCCTTGAGATACTTCGCCATTACTTGGCTAAGTGTAGAAGCGACTCGGCATAGGGGGCAAAGAGCCTTATGCTGGCCGACAGGGTAGGACGTCGTTCGGCCATGGGCCAATGAGCCCCGCGCTGTTTGAACGGGTGCCTTGAGATATTTGGTCAATATTTGGCTAAGCATAGAAACGACTCGGCGGATGGGCAAGGATCCCCATGCTCGCCGAGTGGGTAGGACGTCGTTCGACCAAGGGCTAACGAGCCCCATGCTGTCCGAACGGGTGCCTTGAGATACCTGGACAATATTTGGCTAAGTGAAGTAGTGACTCGGCTAAGAGGTAAGAAGTCCCCTTGCTGGTCGAGTGGGTAGGACGCCGTTCGGCCAAGGGGTCATGAGCCCTATGCTGTCCGAATGGGTGCCTTGAAAAACCTGGCTAATATTCGGCTAAGTATAGAAGCGACTCGATAGAGGGACAATGAGCTCCATGCTGTTGGAACGGATGCCTTGAGATATTTGACCAATATTTTGCCAAGTATAGAAGCGACTCAACAAAGGGGCAAAGAGCCCATATTGGCTGAGTGGGTAGGAGGTCGTTCGGCCAAGGTCCAATGAGCCCCATGCTGTCTGAACGGGTGCCTTGAGATATTTGGTTAAGTATAGAAGCGACTCGGCAGAGGGTTAAGGAGTCCCATGCTGGCCGAGTGGGTATGATGTCGTTCGGCCAAGGGTTAATGATATCCATGCGGTCTGAACGGGTGCCTTGTGATACTTGCCCAGTACATGGCTAAGTATTGAAGCGACTCGACAGAGGGGCAAAAAGCCCCATGTTGTGAGAGTGGGTAGGACGTCGTTCGGCCAAGGGCCAATGAGCCCCATGCTGCCAGAACGGGTGCCTTGATATATTTGGCCAATATTTGGCTAAGCGTAGAAGCGACTCGGCGGAGGGGCAAGGAGCTCATGCTCGCCGAGTGGGTAGGACGTCGTTTGGCCAAGGGCGAATGAGCCCCCTGCTGTCCAAGCGGGTGCCTTGAGAAACCTAGACAATATTTAGCTAAGTAAAGGAACGACTCGACTGAGAGGCAAGGAGCCCCGTTCTAGCCGAGTGGGTAGGACGCCGGTCGGCCAAAGGCTAATGAGCCCCATGCTGTCAAAACGAGTGCCTTGAGATACCTGGCCAATATTCGGCTAAGTATAGAAGCGACTCGGCAGAGGGGCAAGGAGCCCTATGATGGCCGAGTGGGTAGGACGTAGTTGGGCAAAGGGACAATGAGCCCCATGCTGTCCGAACGACTGTCTTGAGATATTTGGCCAATATTTGCCTAAGTATTGAAGCGACTCGGCAGAGGGGCAAAGACCCCATACTGGTCGAGTGGGTAGGACGTTGTTCGACCAAGGGCTAATGATCCCCATGCTGTCCGAACGGGTGCCTTATGTTACATGGTCAACATTTGGCTAAGTATAAAAGCAACTTGGCAGAGGGACAAGGAGCCCCATGCTGGCCGAGTGGGTAGGACATCGTTCGGCCAAGGTCTTATGAGCCCCACGCTGTCAGAACGGGTGCCTTTTGATATTAAGCCAATATTTGGCTGAGCATAGAAGCAACTCGGCAGAGGGGCAAGGGGCCCTATGATGGCCGAGTGGGTAGGACGTAGTTGGGCCAATGGACAATGAGCCCCATGTTGTCCGAACGACTGTCTTGAGGTATTTGGCCAATATTTGCCTAAGTATTGAAGCGACTCGGCAGAGGGGCAAAGACCCCATACTGGTCGAGTGGGTAGGACGTTGTTCGACCAAGGGCTAATGATCCCCATGCTGTCTGAACGGGTGCCTTATGTTACATGGTCAACATTTGGCTAAGTATAAAAGCATCTTAGCAGAGGGACAAGGAGCCCCATGCTGGCCGAGCGGGTAGGACGTCGTTCGGCCAAGGGCCATTGAGCCCCATGCTGTCAGAACGGGTGCCTTGAGATATTTGCCCAATATTTGGCTAAGCATAGAAGCGACTCGGCGGAGGGGCAAGGAGGCCCATGCTGGCCGAGTGGGTTGGACGTCGTTCGGCCAAGAGTTAATGATATCCATGCGTTCCGAACGGGTGCCTTGAGATACTTGGCCAGTACTTGGCTAAGTATAGAAGCGACTCAGCAAAGGGGCAAAGAGCCCCATGCTGACCGAGTGGGTAGGACGTCGTTCAGCCAAGGGCTAACGAGCCCCATGCTGTCCGAACGGGTGCCTTGAGATACTTGGGCAACATTTGGCTAAGCATAGAAGCGACTCGGCAGAGGTGCAAGGAGCCCCGTGCTGGCCGAGTAGATGGAACACCGTTCGCCGAAGGGCTAATGAGCCCCATGCTGTCCGAACGGGTGCCTCGAGATACTTTACCATTTCTTGGCTAAGTGTAGAAGCGACTCAGCGGAGGGGAAAGGATCCCCATGCTCGCCGAGTGGGTAGGACGTCGTTCGACCAAGGGCTAACGAGCCCCATGCAATCCGAACGGGTGCCTTGAGATACCTGGACAATATTTGGCTAAGTGAAGAAGCGACTCGGCTGAGAGGTAAGAAGTCCCCGTGCTGGTCGAGTGGGTAGGACTCCGTCCGGCCAAGGGCTTATGAACCCCATGCTGTTCGAATGGATGCCTTGAGATATTTGGCTAATATTTGGCCAAGTATAGAAGCGACTCTACAGAGGGGCAAAGACCCCATACTGACTGAGTGGGTAGAACGCCGTTCGGCCAAGGGCCAATGAACCCCATGCTGTCAGAACGGGTGCCTTGAGATATTTGACCAATATTTGGCTAAGGCTAGAAGCGACTCGGCAGAGTGGCCAGGAACCCCATGCTGCCCGAGTGGGTAGGACATCGTTCGGCCAAGGGCTTATGAGCCCCATGCTGTCAGAACGGGTGCCCTTTGATATTAAGCCAATATTTGGCTGAGCATATAAGCAACTGGGCAGAGGGGCAAGGAGCCCTATGATGGCCGAGTGGGTAGGACGTAGTTGGGCCAAGGGACAAGGAGCCCCATGCTGTCCGAACGACAGTCTTGAGATATTTGGCCAATATTTGCCTAAGTATTGAAGCAACTCGGCAGAGGGGCAAAGACCCCATACTGATCGAGTGGGTAGGACGTTGTTCGTCCAAGGGCTAATGATCCCCATGCTGTCCGAACGGGTGCCTTATGTTACATGGTCAACATTTGGCTAAGTATAAAAGCAACTTGGCAGAGGGACAAGGAGCCCCATGCTGGCCGAGCGGGTAGGACGTCGTTCGGCCAAGGGCCAATGAGCCCCTTGCTGTCAGAACGGGTGCCTTGAGATATTTGGCCAATATTTGCCTAAGCATAGAAGCGACTCGGCGGAGGGGAAGGAGGCCCATGCTGGCCGAGTGGGTTGGACGTCGTTCCGCCAAGAGTTAATGATATCCATGCGTTCCGAACGGGTGCCTTGAGATACTTGGCCAGTACTTGGCTAAGTATAGTAGCGACTCAGCAAAGGGGCAAAGAGCCCCATGCTGACCGAGTGGGTAGGACGTCGTTCAGCCAAGGGCTAACGAGCCCCATGCTGTCCGAACGGGTGCCTTGAGATACCTGGACAATATTTGGCTAAGTATTGAAGTGAATCGGCAGAGTGGCAAGAAACCCCCTATGCTGGCCGAGTGGGTAGCATGTCGTTCGGCTAAGGGTCAATGAGCCCCATGCTGTCAGAACGGGTGCCTTGAGACATTTGGCCAATATTTGGCTAGGCATAGAAGCGACTCGGCGGAGGGGCAAGGAGGTCCATGCTGGCCGAGTGGGTTGGACGTCGTTCGGCCAAGAGTTAATGATATCCATGCGTTCCAAACGGGTGCCTTGAGATACTTGGCCAGTACTTCGCTAAGAATAGAAGCGACTCGGCAAAGGGGCAAAGAGCCCCATGCCGGCCGAGTGGGTAGGACGTCGTTCAACCAACGGCTAACGAGCCACATGCTGTCCGAACGGGTGCCTTGAGATACCTGGACAATATTTGGCAAAGTATAGAAGTGAATCGGCAGAGTGGCATGGTGCTCCATGCTGGCCGAGTGGGTATGATGTCGTTCGGCCAAGGGCCAATGAGGCCCATGATGTCAAAACGGGTGCCTTGAGATATTTGGGCAACATTTGGCTAAGCATAGAAGCGACTCAGCAGAGGTGCAAGGAGCCCCGTGCTGGCCGAGTAGATGGAACACCGTTCGCCGAAGGGCTAATGAGCCCCATGCTGTCCGAACGGGTGCCTTGAGATACTTGGCCATTACTTGGCTAAGTGTAGAAGCGACTCGGCTGCGGGGAAAGGATCCCCATGCTGGCCGAGTGGGTAGGACGTCGTTCGACCAAGGGCTAACGAGCCCCATGCTATCCGAACGGGTGCCTTGAGATACCTGGACAATATTTGGCTAAGTGAAGAAGCGACTCGGCTGAGAGGTAAGAAGTCCCCGTGCTGGTCGAGTGGGTAGGACGCTGTTCGGCCAAGGGCTTATGAGCCCCATGCTGTTCGAATGGATGCCTTGAGATATTTGGCTAATATTTGGTCAAGTATAGAAGCGACTCTACAGAGGGGCAAAGACCCCATACTGACTGAGTGGGTAGAACGCCGTTCGGCCAAGGGCCAATGAACCCCATGCTGTCAGAACGGGTGTCTTGAGATATTTGACCAATATTTGGCTAAGGATAGAAGCGACTCGGCAGAGAGGCCAGGAACCCCATGCTGGCCGAGTGGGTAGGACACCGTTCGGCCAAGGGCTTATGAGCCCCATGGTGTCAGAACGGGTGCCTTTTGATATTAAGCCAATTTTTGGCTGAGCATAGAAGCAACTCGGTAGCGAGGCAAGGATCCCCATGCTGGTCGAGTGGTTAGGACGTTGTTCGGCCAATGACTAATGAGCCCCATGCCGTAAGAACGGGTGCTGGGCGGGCGCGGATGTGTCGTCGTTAGCTCGACTTATTACCTTAAGCTCAATCAGTGGGATTGTGCTCCATGTGTGACAATGGTGGTTCCATGTCAATCTCCACTTCAAATACCTGCAAAATTGATTGAGAAGGACTCTTGCAATGCATTGTTAGTGCCTAGCTTACTACATCATGGTTGAGCATATAACATCAGATTATATCCAAAACCTAGCATTAAGTCAACAACAAACATCAACTAGTAGTACTCCTAGCTAATCCAAGTCATGACCATTAATATCAATAATTAAAGCTAGACAATAACCAAACAATAAGCCGTCAAAAGCTTCAATCAATCATTCCCAAGATAGTTTAAGCAACAAGTTCCATGCTTCTTGTCCAAAATACGAAAGTGAAATACATAGAGCTCAATGGAAGATGAAAACTAGAAACTCAAACAAAAAGGGAATTCTTTATGTGAGTGGCCAATCAAAAACAAAGAGCACAAGCAATACCATCCAAAAATCACGCTAAATACAAACAAGTAACACCGTTTCCCCGGCAACGGCGCCAAAATTTGGGCGGGCGCGGATGTGTCGTCGTTGTGCACCGCACCCGGCCAAAGATAAAATTTCTCCTACTCTCTTCTACACTAAGGTAGTATAGCGGAAGTAGGGGTCGTATCCACAGGGAAACAGGGACGAGCTTAATATTCAGCGTGATTCAATACCTAGATTAAGCTAAGGGCCGAGAAACCTAATAATAATTACAAAGGGGGTTTCGAGTAGATTTACTAACAAACTACAACTAACTAGCATATAAACAAAATGAGAAATCAATATGGAAAGATCTTGAATCCGATTAACATCCACTTCAATTCATTATCGATCCTCGAACCTCCACTCTAATTATTTCCATAATTATCTATTGTCGAGAATTAATCTCGTGTTCTCCTTATTCTTAGTTGAATAGCACGATCAGCGTGACTATAAAACCCTAACTAAAGGATAACCTAGTCCGATCTCGCGTCTAAGTTCAATCCAATAGCAAGCAATAAACACAGAGAACCAATAGACCCGCTAATGTCATACACGCGATAAACATTCAACAAGCTTGATTCAATTTCCTAAGAAATAACCAAGAAGATCAAGCATCTAAATTACTCCCTAGTTTGCTACCAATTGATAAAAGAATAAAACAATCCGATTCTATTCTTAAATCTAGCATTAGATTAATCACACAATCAAACTAGTAACGTTCCTAGCATAATTATGCAATAATCATGGAAAGCAAGCATAGAAATTGAACCATAATCAAGGAAAAGAGAAAGAGAGGAAAGATCTCACAATAACGGTTGAAGCTTCATGTTAATTGATCCGAGAACAGCTTCAAGCTACAATCCGATAGCAAAAACCAAATCCATAATTGAAATCCCTAAAAACTAAACTAAGAATTGAAAACTAAAACTAAGAAATGAAAAACAAAGAAAAGAGAAATGAAGAACAAAGAGGAACGAAGAAGGAAAGATGAAAAGAGAATCATGAAGAAGGAAGGATGAGGAGAGGAGCTCTCCCCTCAAGCTTGCCACTCCAAGATCTACATTTCAGCCTCTCCTCTTCGTACTTCTCTTCTTCTCCCCCAAAAATTAGGTTTTAGGAAGCATTTAAACCCCGCACAAAATCGTGGCCCCAAACCGTCAAAAGCGTCGCGAGTCGCGACACCGATCGCGAGTCGCGACGAGGACTCTGTCTCCCCGCGCACAAAATGGCCGGGCAAGCATCGCGAGTCGCGAAGAACATCGCGAGGTGCGACAAAGGGTCGCGAGTCGCGACATCCCTCGCGAGTCGCGAGCCCGTCGCCGGGCGGAGTTCTCGTGCTCGCCGTGCGAGCGCCTGGGCCGTGCGAGCCGGGCGATGAGCGTGCGGTGCGAGAGCTTCCTGGGCGACGTGATGCTGGGCATGCTTGCGATGCGGCTGGATGGGCGATGATGCTTGGGCTTGGCGATGATGCTTGGGCTTGCGGTGGAGTTTGATGCTTGCGGTGATGCTTGGGCTTTGGTCGGCTCAAATGCATTTCACCTTGGAAGCTCGGAATATATGACATTAACACAACTTATCTCGCAACACTCCGAACTTCCGCTAAGAGTTAAATAAAACACGAATGTTAACAATTACAATCAAACCCTTAGCAAAGTGCACCCAAAGTAACGTAAATACTACGTATAACTTGAGCGTATCAGGTGCCTTGAGATTTTTGGCCAATATTTAGGTAAGCATAAAAGCGACTCGGCAGAGGGGCATGGTGCCTCGTGCTGGCCATGATGTCAGAACGGGTGCCTTGAGATATTTTGGCAATATTTTGCTAAGCATAGAAGCGACTCGGTAGAGGGGCATGGATCCCCATGTTGGTCGAGTAGGTAAGACGTTGTTCGGCCAAGGACCAATGGGCCCTATGCTGTCAGAACGGGTGCCTTAAGATATTTGGCCAATATTTGGCTAAGCATAGAAGCGATTCGGCAGAGGGGCAAGGAGCCCCGTGCTGGCCGTGTGGGTAGGACGTCGTTCGGCCAAGGGCTAATGAGCCCCATGTTGTTCGAACAGGTACCTTGAAACAACTCGGCTGAGGGGCAAGGAGCCCAATGCTGGCCTAGTGGGTAGGTCGTCGTTCGACGAAGGGCTAATGAGCCCCATGCTGTTCGAACGGATGCCTTGAGACCCCATGCTGGTCGAGTGGGTAGGACGTCGTTCGGTCAAGGGCTTGTGAGCCACATACTGTCCGAATGGGTGCCTTGAGATATTTGGCTAATATTTGGCCAAGTATAGAAGCGACTCTACAGAGGGGCAAAGACCCCATACTGGCTGAGTGGGTAGAACGTCGTTCGTCCAAGGGCCAATGAGCCCCATGCTGTCAGAACGGGTGGCTTGAGATATTTGGCCAATATTTGGGCAAGCATAGAAGCGACTCGGCAGAGGGGCAAGTTGCCCCGTACTGGCCATTTGGGTAGATCTTCGTTCGGCCAAGGGCTTATGTTACTTGGTCAACATTTGGCTAAGTATAGAAGCGAGTCGGCAAAGGGGCAAAGAGCCCCATGCTGGCCGAGTGGGTAGCATGTCGTTCGGCCAAGGGTCAATGAGCCCCACGCTGTCAGAACGGGTGCCTTGAGATATTTGGCTAATATTTGGCTAAGCATAGAAGCGACTCTGCAAAGGGGCAAAGAACCCCATGCTGGCCGAGTGGGTAGGACGTCGTGCAGCCAAGGGCTAACGAGCCCCATGCTGTCCGAACGGGTGCCTTGAGATACCAGGACTATATTTGGCTAAGTATAGAAGTGAATCGGCAGAGTGGCAAGGAGCCCCATACTGGCCGAGTGGGTAGGATGTCGTTCGGCCAAGGGCCAATGAGCCCCATGATGTCAAAATGGGTGCCTTGAGATATTTGGGCAACATTTGGCTAGGCACAGAAGTGACTCGGCAGAGGTGCAAGGAGCCCCCTGCTGGCCGAGTTGATGGAACACCGTTCGCCGAAGTACTAATGAGCCCCATGCTGTCCGAACAGGAGCTTTGAGATACTTGGACAGTACTTAGCTAAGTATAGAAGCGACTCGGTAGAGGGGCAAAGAGCCCCATGCTGGCTAAGTGGGTAGGACACCGTTCGGCAAAGCCTAATGAGCCCCATGCTGTCCGAACGGGTGCCTTGAAATACTTGGCCATTACTTGGCTAAGTGTAGAAGCGACTCGGTATAGGGGCAAAGAGCCTTATGCTGGCCGACAGGGTAGGACGTCGTTCGGCCATGGGCCAATGAGCCCCGCGCTATTTGAACGGGTGCCTTGAGATATTTGGTCAATATTTGGCTAAGCATAGAAGCGACTCGGCGGATGGGCAAGGATCCCCATGCTCGCCTAGTGGGTTGGACGTCGTTCGACCAAGGGCTAACGAGCCCCATGCTGTCCGAACGGGTGCCTTGAGATACCTGGACAATATTTGGCTAAGTGAATAAGTGACTCGGCTGAGAGGTAAGAAGTCCCCGTGCTGGTCGAGTGGGTAGGACGCCGTTCGGCGAAGGGCTCATGTGCCCTATGCCGTCCGAATGGGTGCCTTGAGATACCTAGCCAATATTCGGCTAAGTATAGAAGCGACTCGGCAGAGGGGCAAGGAGCCCCATGCTGGACGTGTGGGTAGGACGTCGTTCGGCCAAGGGCTAACGAGCCCCATGCTGTGCGAACGGGTGCCTTGAGATACCTGGACAATATTTGGCTACGTAAAGAAGCGACTCGGCTGAGAGGTAAAAAGTCCCCGTGCTGGTTGAGTGGGTAGGACGCCGTTCGGCCAAGGGCTCATGAGCCCCATGCTGTTCGAATGGGTGCCTTGAGATACCTGGCTAATATTCGGCTAAGTATAGAAGCAACTCGATAAAGGGACAATGAGCTCCATTCTGTTCGAACGGATGCCTTTAGACATTTGACCAATATTTTGCCAAGTATAGAAGCGACTCAACAAAGGGGCAAAGAGCCCATACTGGCTGAGTGGGTAGGACGTCGTTCGGCCAAGGGCCAATGAGCCCCATGCTGTCAGAACGGGTGCCTTGAGATATTTGGTTAAGTATAGAAGCGACTCGGCAGAGGGTTAAGGAGTCTCATGCTGGCCGAGTGGGTATGATGTCGTTCGGCTAAGGGTTAAGAATATCCATGCGGTCTGAACGGGTGCCTTATGATATCTAGGCTAGTACATGGCTAAGTATTGAAGCGACTCGGCAGAGGGGCAAAGATCCCTATGTTGTGAGAGTGGGTAGGACGTCGTTCGGCCAAGGGCCAATGAGCCCCATGCTGCCAGAACGGGTGCCTTGATATATTTGGCCAATATTTGGCTAAGCGTAGAAGCGACTCGGCGGAGGGGCAAGGAGCTCATGCTGGCCGAGTGGGTAGGACGTCGTTCAGCCAAGGCCTAACGAGCCCCATGCTGGCCAAACGGGTGTCTTGAGAAACCTAGACAATATTTAGCTAAGTAAAGGAACGACTCGGCTGAGAGGCAAGGAGCCCCGTGCTAGCCGAGTGGGTAGGACGGCGGTCGGCCAAAGGCTAATGAGCCCCATGCTGTCCGAACGAGTGCCGTGAGATACCTGGCCAATATTCGGCTAAGTATTGAAGCGACTCGGCTGAGGGGCAAGGAGCCCTATGATGGCCGAGTGGGTAGGACGTTGTTCGACCAAGGGCTAATGATCCCCATGCTGTCCGAACGAGTGCCTTATGTTACTTGGTCAACATTTGGCTAAGTATAAAAGCAACTTGGCAGAGGGACAAGGAGCCCCATGCTGGCCGAGCGGGTAGGACGTCGTTCGGCCAAGGGCCAATGAGCCCCATGCTGTCAGAACGGGTGCCTTGAGATATTTGGTCAATATATGGCTAAGTTAAGAAGTGACTCGGTTGAGAGGCAAGGAGGCCCATGTTGGCCGAGTGGGTAGGACGTCGTTCGGCCAAGAGTTAATGATATCCATGCGTTCCGAACGAGTGCCTTGAGATACTTGGCCAGTTTTTGGCTAATTATAGAAGCGGCTCGACAAAGGGGCAAAGAGCCCCATGCTGGCGGAGTGGGTAGGACGCCGTTCAGCCAAGGGCTAACGAGCCCCAAGCTGTCCGAACGGGTGCCTTGAGATACTGGACAATATTTGGCTAAGTATAGAAGCGACTCGGCAGAGTGGCAAGGAGCCCTATGCTGGCCGAGTGGGTAGGATGTCGTTGGACCAAGGGCCAATGAGCCACATGCTGTCAAAACGGGTGCCTTGAGATATTTGGGCAACATTAGGTTAAGCACTGAAGCGACTCGGCAGAGGTGCAAAGAGCCCCGTGCTGGCCGAGTAGATGGAACACCGTTCGCCGATGGGCAAATAAGCCCCATGCTGTCCGAACAGGAGCTTTGAGATACTTGGACAATACTTAGCTAAGTATAGAAGCGACTCGATAGAGGGGCAAAGAGCCCCATGTTGGCCAAGTGCGTAGGACACCGTTCGGCCAAAGCCTAATGAGCCTTATGCTGTCCGAACGGGTGCCTTGAGATCCTTGGCCATTACTTGGCTAAGTGTAGAAGCGACTCGGTAGAAGGGTAAAGAGCCACATGCTGACCGACTGGGTAGGACGCCGTTTGGCCAAGGGCCAATGAGCCCCACGCTGTTTGAACGGGTGCCTTGAAATATTTGGCTAAGCATAGAAGCGACTCGGCGGAGGGGCAAGGATCCCCATGCTGGCCGAGTGGGTCGGACGTTGTTCGCCAAGGGCTAACGAGCCCCATGCTCTCCGAACGGGTGCCTTGAGATACGTGGACAATATTTGGCTAAGTAAAGAAGCGACTCGGCAGAGGGGCAAGGAGCCCCATGCTGGCCGAGTGGGTAGGACGTCGTTCGGCCAAGGGCTCATGAGCCCCTTGCTGTCCGAATGCGTACCTTGAGATACCTGGCCAATATTCGGCTTAGTATAGATGCGACTCGGCAAGGGGCAAGGAGTCCCATGCTGGCCGAGTGGGTAGGACGTCGTTCGGCCAAGGGCTAACGAGCCCCATTCTGTCCGAACGGATGCCTTGAGATACCCGGGAAATATTAGGCTAAGTATGGAAGCGACTCGGCATAGGGACAATGAGCTCCATGCTGTTCGAACGGATGCCTTGAGATATTTGGCCAATATTTTGCCAAGTATAGAAGCGACTCTATAGAGGGGCAAAGACCCCATACTGGTTGGGTGGGTAGGACGCCGTTCGGTCAAGTGCCAATGAGCCCCATGCTGTCAGAACGGGTGCTTTGAGATGTTTGTCCAATATTTGGCTAAGCATAGAAGCGACTCGGCAGAGGGGCAAGGAACCCCATGCTGGCCGAGTGGGTAGGACATCGTTCGGCCAAGGGCTTATGAGCCCCATGCTGTCAGAACGAGTGCCTTTAGATATTTGGCCAATATTTGGCTAAGCATAGATGCGACTCGGTAGCGGGGCATGGATCCCCATGCTGGCCGAGTGGGTAGGACGTTGTTCGGCCAATGACCAATGAGCCCCATGCTGTAAGAACGGGTGTGATCGGTCCCCTAGGTGTCGTTACTTCCTATGGTTCCGGGTCAAGAATAAAATCTCCCTAGTCTAACTAACTAGCCTAATAAGGTAGTATAGCGTAGTAAGGGGTCGTATCCACGGAGAAACAAGGAGTTTTACACTTAGTTCGAGATGCAATCAATTGACGGGAGTAAAAGAAAAGGGGTTTGAGTTATCAACTAGACTACCTAAGGAAGATAAAATAAGAGTGATTAATCAAATAGACAAACACTAGGGAGAGGGGGAATCATGGAACTCACAACAACGATTTCGACAACATTCGGTGGGCAATGGATCAAATCTATTGAGGGTCTTGGTCCAACATCAAGGGGTCACTCTCGCACACCCCTCAACACCGCCTACCCAACCCCGCCTTTGAGGTCGTGGTCTACCCATCATCAAGTCATCACTAATATCAAGCTTGCTCTCACATAACCCAACATTAGCACAAGATTTAACATAAAGGTGATCAAGGTTCATGCTTTAACAATAAAATACCTTGATTCGAGCATCAAAAGAACAATCACCAAAGCCAACCAAATATCATTCAAAATCATCACAAAGTCCCATTATCCCCCTTCCCTAGCTAGAAATCTAGCCTAGGAAGGAGGAGAACATATTAAGACTAGTAAAAACAACAATAAAAGGAGCAAACATACTAAAACTACTAAGCATGATTAGTGAAAACGAGAAAGATTGAACCTTTGAGCAATAAACTACTAAGACTAGTCAAGGCAAGTATAAACTAATTTAAACAAGCATAAAACTAAACAAATAACCAAAAATAAGCTAGGAAATAAGGATTAGGGACTAGAAATTACCAAAAGATTGATGCTTTGATTGAATAAAATGAAGAACAAATGTTGAGTTACAACTTTCTCTCTCCTAAAAATGTGTTTTTCTCTCTCTAATTAACCTAGAATAGTGTGCTCTCCTTTGAATCCTCTTTTTCTGGAATTAAAAGCTTGCCCTAAAGTGTCTTAAGAGAGGGTATTTATACCCCTCACAAATACAGCTTAGAGTAAGGGAAAACAGCGAAAAAAATCGGGAGGCCGACCATTCGTGAGCTCCCGCTCCATACGTGGAGCGCGAGCTCGAACTTAATGAGAGAGATTTCAACAAAGGTCGAAGCTCCCGCTCCACGAGATTGGAGCGCCCGGCTAAGCCAAATGTGAGTTCTCCCGCGGATCGAAGCTCCCGCTCCACGAAGTTGGAGCGCCCGGCTCTAGCCTGCGCGAGTTACGCCGCGGATCGAAGCTCCCGCTCCAAGAGGTTGGAGCGCCAGCTTTGATTTCTCGGCAAACCTTCTCGTATGCAAGGGATTTTGGAGCTCCCGCTCCACGAGGTTGGAGCGCGAGCTTTGGCTTCTCGGCAAATCTTCTCGTATGCAAGGGATTTTGGAGCTCCCGCTCCATGAGGTTGGAGCGCGAGCTTTGGCTCTGCTTCTACTCTTCTTTGCAATTTGAAACTCCCTCTCTTCATCCAAAGGTTCCCTTTTCCAATTCCAAGCTTCGACAACCTTGATTAGGCCGCTACGGAACCTAAAAGAAGTTAAGAGCAAGTCATAGCACGGGGTGTTCACAACATTCATTCTTCACATGAAGAGAAAACAACCTATAACTCCCAAAAAGACTCGAAATGCATGAAACTAGTAGAATCACTAACATTGAACATAGCTAAACTAAATAAGCATAAAAATGGACTAAACAAGGGCTTAATTAGGGTGGAAAGAGGCCATAAAAAGCGGCCTTAAAGGCCACTTATCAAACTCCCCAGACTAAGTCCTTTGTTCGTCCTCGAATAAAGAGAAAGCATTAAAGTCTGTACACTAACTCACTTTCGTAGGAATCTCGGTCAATTTTAGCGTAAATGACAAGCCCTTTAAACCTCAAAGTCGCCAAGGAGGACGAGTGTGCTCTCGTAAGGGTTTTCTAAGAGTTTGACCCATAACTCTAGATCTTAGAATCCAAGGCAAATCAAAAATAAATAAACCAAAGAAAATAAAATGGTGCTCTTAAGTGAGATTTTGACGAGAAGCAAGCGCAAATGAATGCAAGAATTTCTAAACATTAAAAGTAAGCATGCTCAAAGATGTCCATAGGTTGATTAAAACATACCATACACTAAGCATAGAGAACTAGATAGAGCACATTTCCTCAAATTCTACAACCATACATACCGCGTTCTCTCAACTAGTTTCAAATTCGCCATTCAAGGTAGCTTCTCTAAACTCCGAAGAATGGAGCCGATGAAATGTAATAAGAAATAGAATAGGAGAAGGTTACTCGACATCTCGACATAGCATACTCGCTCAATAGGCTTGATTCCAATCTTCCACCACCGACAATGACTCAACCCTCTAAGGTCAAAAGGACTTTTTAAGGGTGGAAACGTAGGCTAGGGGTAAAGGGTGTGAATAAATTTGGATAGTGGTGCTCAATCCTAATATAGTGAAGCTTTAGTTGGAGCGAAAGAGCTAAATAACCATGCATCACAAAACATATTCAACAATTTAGGGATAAGGTTCCCCCAAACTTATTCGAAAACATAGCAATAAAAGAATTATTTTGGATTTTCTTTCTTTTTCTTTTTTTTTCATTTTTTTTGTTTTTTATTTTTTTTATTTTTCCCACCTTCTTTGATTTTGGGTGGCTTTTTCTATGAAGTTGCAATTGCATTTATTCAAGAATATACACAAAATTTCCACTATACCACAAGAATCTCATCATTTTCCTTTCCCCTTATTTGTTTCAAATATCACTCAAGACAATCGCTCTAACTTCACTATTCACTACAAGGGTGAAAAATAAAATAAGGAGGCAATTGGCTTGTATTGAGGTAATCAAAGAAAGGATAAGGCTCAATGGGTTGAGAGGAAGGGCATATGCAAATAAAAACAAAATCAAGAAAAAAGAGAAAAACAAGAATAAAAGGCCTAAAACTACAAAAGTGAAAATAGTCACCGAAATGAACGCCTTTATCTTTCCCTAAAGTGGCTCGGTCGCGATCTAAGATAGATTAGAGTCAAGTTCTCGATAGAAGTATGCGATGTCGAGGATCCATGCACTCAAAATGGATGTTGGGGCTTTTTTGAAAGTCCTCACATGGGGTTATCAAGCAAATGCTACCTTTAAGGTTTCAAATCACTAGAGAGAGCAACACCTTCGTACCACAATCCATGAATTAAGGTCTTGTGCTCTCAAAAAGTTCTAACCGCTACCTTAACATAGCGTATACTAAAATCAACCATAAACATCTCTAAGCATGCGGGCTTCTAACGTCTAGGAATAAAAGCATTCAAAAGAGTGGAGCTTCAATGATATTGTTCTCAACTCAAGAGCAAAATAAATAATTAAAAGAAAAATTTGCCTTGATTCGTACGTTTTTTTTTTCTTTTTTATTTATTTATTTTATAGCAAGAGATGAAAGCAAGTAGGTAGTGGCATATAACCAACACAATCACAAAAATTTAGCACTTAAACCCAGGTGGTGTTCATAACCACCAATGTAAAATTAAAGCCAAGCATCCTCGAACGATCATCTTCTTTCCTATACTATCCTAAAACTAAGCAAACAAGTAACTAAAAGGGAGTTGGAACGATCTCACCCATCATTGAAGCAATAAAGGCCAAATGGAATATCCGAAGCAAAAGAGCATCTTCAAACCTTGACTTCATCTCCGGATACTTGCTACGAAAGGTCATCAACTCAAAAGAGAGATTAGTTCCAACACGTAGCCGATTTCCATTTTCCTTTTCCTTTTCCTGCACATATACACAACAAACCATACCCTATGGGGGTTAAAATTAGCCCAAAGTGAGATGTAAGGCTTAGCTTGAAACTCGACTCAACTATTGGTTAGATGAGCCGAGAGGCCGTGCCTCGTATTTCTCAATCAAACTAAAATGTCACCCCCTCCCTTGGGGAAAAATCCTCCGGATTTTACAATCTACCAAAACAAAATTAAAAATCAAAGTTCAACAATAACAAAATATAAACGGTATATACAAAAGTGCTTGATTTATGGTCTTAAGCTAGACCTCTTCATCCTTCTCAAATGGCTTCGGGGGACGAATCGGTTGGGGCCGACTCGAGCATCAAACAACCAAGTTTTCCAATTTGTTCCTTATCGAAATATTTCTTGATTCTTTGGCCATATACCATGAACCTAGCTCCATCTTCACCTTCCAATTCAAACGAGCCATAGGGAGTGACCTTGATGATAGAGAATGGGCCTGACCACTTAGACTTCAACTTCCACCGGGAAAAGACGGAGGCGTGAGTTGAATAAGAGAACTTTGTCGCCAACCTTGAAGTCACAATCTTTTCCCAACAACTTGGTAGGAGGCTTAGAACTCTCCCCCCTTGGCCATGGTTTGGATCAATGGGAGCTCGTCTTTGCTTTCTTGGGCATCCGTATGAGCTTCATCAAGTTGGGTTTCAATCTCCATGGCCTCTCTTGATTTGTCCACCCCCTCATAATTAACAATCTCCGACTCCACCAAGTCTACTCTCCACACCTTCTCCACCATAGGTTGCTTGAAGGTTTTCGAAAACTCAAACATAACACTTTCATCGGCCACCTCACAAGTGATCGTGTTGTTCTTGCAGTTAATCACGGCTCCCATTGTTTTAAGAGCCTCTCTACCAAGGATAAGAGGAGTATGAGGGTCCTCCTCCATATCCATTACAACAAAATCGAAGGCACAAAGATATTACCAACTCGAATTGGTATGTCTTGAAGTTCTCCACAAGGTAGCTTAATCGAGCGGTCGGCCAATTGAATTGTTTTTCTTGAAGGCACCATCTCAAACTTGAGCAACTTTGCAATGGACAAGGGCATCAAGCTCACACTTGCACCCAAGTCGGCCAATGCTCCCTTGGTCTCAAGATCTCCCAATGTCACCGGAAGAGTAAAGCTACCCGGATCTCGTTGCTTGGGTGGCAAGTGGCGTTGCACAAGCGCACTCACTTGGTGAGGAAGAGTGATGCATTGTTCATTGAGCTTTTTCTTGTTGGAAAGAAGTTCCTTGAGGAATTTTGCATAGGATGGCATTTGTGACATAGCCTCAAGGAAGGGAATGTTGATTTGAAGACCCTTCAACATGTTCATGAACTTGTTGTACTTGTCATTCAACTTTCTCTCAACTATCCTTTCCGGAAATGGTGGGGGAGGATCGAATCTTGATGGTTGGAGATTTGTTGATGCTTGCTTTTCTACCTCAACCTCTTTCTCCTTCTCAACACCCTCTTTTTGGATTTCATATTCTCCTTTCTCCACAACTTGTCCTTCTTTCTCCTTATCCTTCTCTTGTTGCACCTCTTTAGGTCCTTTATATGATCTTCCGGACCTTAGGGAGATGGCATTCACATGGTGGTGGTTTGCGGTCAGAGTAGGTTGACCGGGAAGCTTCTCATTTGAGAGTTGAGAAACCCTCTCGGCTAGTTGGGCAACTTGATTGTCAAGGATCTTTTGGTGAGATGTGGTTTCTTGGAATTTTTTATCTACTTTTCGCTCAAGATTGCTCAACTTTTGTTCAAATTGTTGAGAGATGTTTTTGATGTTGTCTAGGATAAGAAGGGTGTCCGGAGATGGGCCACCTTGGGGGTTTGAAGTGTTTGGGAAGGTGGTTGGGGGTTGGTTTGAGAATTGATTTTGTGGGAGGGCCTTGTTGAAGTTGTTTCTAGCATTTGGATGTAGATAGGGAGTTCCTTGGTTCGCTTGATTTTGGAAATTGGTTGGTCCACCATAGTCATTGAACCTCGGATTAACATTGGAGTTAGGGCCTCTCCAATTATCCCTTTGATCCCTTTGATTATTGAGATAACCCATAGCCGCTACATGCTCGGGGTCCTTACCACCACAATAAGAGGTGTCGTGGTTGGTACCCCCACAAATTTCACATGAGAATGAGTTTACTTGCCGAGATGAGGAAGAAGAAACTTGTTCTTTTCCTAGCTTCTTGTCAAGAAGTTGCTCCATGAATGCCTTGAGTGACTCTTGGTCAAGCTCGAATTTCCCATTAGCTTTTCCTTGACTTCTTCTCTTACCACCCCATGAATAGTTGCGAACCACATCCTCAATTGTATCTTTAAGTTGAGCTTGGGGAACTTTCCTTAATTGGCCTCCGGCTCCCGCATCAAGATTGGCTCTACTAATGGGATCAAGAGCATCATAGAAGAATCTAATAAGTAGAGGCTTACTATACTCATGATGGGGGCAAGCTCTAACATACTCGTTGAATCGTTCCCAAGCTTCACCTAGAGACTCATCCGCTTCTTGTTGGAAGTTGGAGATCTTCCTTCTCATTTCCGCGGTCTTCTCCTCCGATATAAATTTCTTTAGGAAGGCTTTGGCCACCGCCCTCCAAGTAGTCAAGGAGTTTGGTTTGAGATTCTTAAGCCACCTATAAGCTTTTCCCGCTAAGGATTGCCGGAAGAGATGCTTGCGGATGTATTCTTGAGTGACTTGATTCGTTTGGACCATGGCGCACAACTCAAGGAATCTATCAAGATGCTCAATGGGATTCTCATGAGCGGCTCCGAAAAATTGTTCCCTAAGCACCATTTGTGTATATTGTGGATGAATAGTGAAGTTCGTAGTGGTGGTGGGGAGCAAAATGCCACCGGTGAGCTCATAGTCTTCCGGATTACCAAAGTCTTGAAATAGAGGGTTGTCATCTTCGGCCATGGCTTCACTTGCCTCACTTGAAGAGTCAAAAAATATTTCCTCCTCCTCGGTTTGATGTTCAAATAACCTCCGAACTTGCCTCAAAGTACGGTCGATTTCCGGGTCAAGAGGAGTGGTAGGAATACCATGAGATCTCCTTATCATTCAACAAAGCTAAGCACACGGTTAAAATTGACAACACAATAACAAAAATGAAAAATAAAAAGCAATTGATGGGCAATAAACTAAGTTCAAACAACACGTTGCTTCCCCAAGAACGGCGCCAAAACTTGATCGGTCCCCTAGGTGTCGTTACTTCCTATGGTTCCGGGTCAAGAATAAAATCTCCCTAGTCTAACTAACTAGCCTAATAAGGTAGTATAGCGTAGTAAGGGGTCGTATCCACGGAGAAACAAGGAGTTTTACACTTTTCGAGATGCAATTAATTGACGGGAGTAAAAGAAAAGGGGTTTGAGTTATCAACTAGACTACCTAAGGAAGATAAAATAAGAGTGATTAATCAAATAGACAAACACTAGGGAGAGGGGGAATCATGGAACTCACAACAACGATTTCGACAACATTCGGTGGGCAATGGATCAAATCTATTGAGGGTCTTGGTCCAACATCAAGGGGTCACTCTCGCACACCCCTCAACACCGCCTACCCAACCCCGTCTTTGAGGTCGTGGTCTACCCATCATCAAGTCATCACTAATATCAAGCTTGCTCTCACATAACCCAACATTAGCACAAGATTTAACATAAAGGTGATCAAGTTTCATGCTTTAACAATAAAATACCTTGATTCGAGCATCAAAAGAACAATCACCAAAGCCAACCAAATATCATTCAAAATCATCACAAAGTCCCATTATCCCCCTTCCCTAGCTAGAAATCTAGCCTAGGAAGGAGTAGTAAGACTAGTAAAAACAACAATAAAAGGAGCAAACATACTAAAACTACTAAGCATGATTAGTGAAAACGAGAAAGATTGAACCTTTGAGCAATAAACTACTAAGACTAGTCAAGGCAAGTATAAACTAATTTAAACAAGCATAAAACTAAACAAATAACCAAAAATAAGCTAGGAAATAAGGATTAGGGACTAGAAATTACCAAACGATTGATGCTTTGATTGAATAAAATGAAGAACAAATGTTGAGTTACAACTTTCTCTCTCCTAAAAATGTGTTTTTCTCTCTCTAATTAACCTAGAATAGTGTGCTCTCCTTTGAATCCTCTTTTTCTGGAATTAAAAGCTTGCCCTAAAGTGTCTTAAGAGAGGGTATTTATACCCCTCACAAATACAGCTTAGAGTAAGGGAAAACAGCGAAAAAAATCGGGAGCTGACCATTCAGAGCTCCTGCTCCATACGTGGAGCGCGAGCTCTGAACTTAATGAGAGAGATTTCAACAGCAGGTCGAAGCTCCCGCTCCACGAGATTGGAGCGCCATAAATGCATGAAACTAGTAGAATCACTAACATTGAACATAGCTAAACTAAATAAGCATAAAAATGGACTAAACAAGGGCTTAATTAGGGTGGAAAGAGGCCATAAAAGCGGCCTTAAAGGCCACTTATCAGGGTGCCTTGTGATTTTTGGCCAATATTTGGGTAAGCATAGAAGCGACTGTGCGTAGGGGCAAGGAACCCGTGCTGGCCATTTGGGTAGAACGTCGTTCGGCCAAGGGCTTATGAGCCCCATGATGTCACAACGGGTGCCTTGAGATATTTAGCCAATATTTGGCTAAGCATAAAAGCGACTCGGTAGAGGGGCTTGGATCCCCATTCTGGTCGAGTAGGTAAGACGTTGTTCGGCCAAGGACCAATGAGCCCCATGCTGTCAGAACGGGTGCCTTAAGATATTTGGCTAAGCATTGAAGCGACTCGGCAGAGGGGCAAGGATCCCCGTGCTTGCCGTGTGGGTAGGACGTCGTTCGACCAAGGATTAATTGTTCGGCGAAGGGCTAATGAGCCCCATGCTATCGAACGGGAGCTTTGGGATACTTACCCAGTACTTGGCTAAGTATAGAAGCGAGTCGGTTGAGGGGCAAGGATCCCTATGCTGGCCGAGTGGTTAGCACGCCGTTCAGCCAACGCCTAACAAGCCCCATGTTATCCGAACTGGTGCCTTGTGATAGCTGGCCAATATTCGGCTAAGTATTGAAGCCTCGGCAGAGGGGCAAGGATCCCCATGGTGGTCGACTGGGTAAGACGATGGTCGGCCAAGGGCTAATGAGCCCCATGATGTATAAACGGGTGTCTTGAGATACTTGGCCACTACTTGGCTAAGTGTAAAAGCGACTCGGCAGAGGGGCAAGGAGCCCCATGCAGGCTGAGTGGGTTAGACGTCGTTCGACCAAGAGTTAATGATATCCATGCGTTGTAAACGGGTGCCTTGAGATACTTGGCTAGTACTTGGCTAAGTATAGAAGTGAGTCGGCAGAGGAGCAAAGAGACCCATGCTGGCAGAGTGGGAAGGATGTCGTTCGGCTAAGGGCCAATGATCCTCATGCTGTCCGAACGGGTGTCTTGAGATACTTGGCCAGAACTTGGCTAAGTGTAGAAGCGAATCGGTAGAGGGGCAAAGAGCCTCATGCTAGCCGACTGGGTAGGGCGCCATTCGGCCAAGGGCCAATGAGCCCCATGCTATCAGAACGGGTGCCTTGAGATATTTGGTCAATATTTGGCTTAGCATAGAAGCGACTCGGCAAAGGGGCAATGATACGCTCAAGTTATATGGTGTTTATATTATTTTTTGGGTGCACTTTACTAAGGGTTTGATTGTAATTGTTAACGTTCGTGTTTTATTTAACCCTTAGCGGAAGTTCGGAGTTTTGCGAGATAATTTGTGTTAATGTCATGTATTCCGAGCTTTCAAGGTGAAATGCATTTGAGCCAAGCAAAGTACCAAGCTGCATCGCAAGCACAACATCGTCTCACCAACCAACCAAGCTCCACCAGCCGCATCGCATCGCAAGCCCAAGCTCTCGCGCGCCGCAAGCAGCATCATCGCCCATCATCGCAAGCCCAGCGCGCGCGAAGCAAGCCTGCCCAGCACAGCAGCTCGCACCTCGCGAGCTAGGTCGCACCTCGCGACCTGCTTGCTCGCGACTCGCGAGGTCCTTCGCACCTCGCGACCTCCTTTGCCCAGCCAAGTGTGCGGAAGACAGAGTACTCTTCGCACGGTGCGACCAGACTCGCACCTCGCGACCCCTAGGTCGGTGTAATTGTCGGCTGATTTTTGAGCTTTAGTATAAATACTAAACCTTGTTTTTGGACCTAGGGGGCAACAGCCACAAGGAGAGGGAGTCTCCAAAACTCCACTCTTCTCTTGTTGTCTTCTCTTTTTAGTTTTTATTTTCTAGTTTAGTTTTAGGAGATTTCAACTATGGGATTGGCTTATGCTATGCCGATTGTAGCTTGAACCGTTCTTGAACGAGATTAATATGGAGCTTCAAGCATTATTATGAGATCTTTCCTCTCTATTTAGTTTCTTTGATTATGGTTTAATTTCTATGATTGCTTTCTATGATTTTTGCATAATTATGCTAGGAACGTTACTAGTTTGATTGTGTAATTAATCTAATGCTAGATTTAAGAATAGAATCGGATTGTTTTATTCTTTTATCAATTTGTAGCAAACTAGGGAGTAACTTAGATGCTGATCGTCTTGGTTATTTCTTGGGGAAATTGAATCAACTGTTGAATGTTTATCGCTTGTATGACGTTAGCAGGTCTGTTGGTTCTCTGTGTTTATTGCTGCTATTGGATTGAACTTAGACGCTATCGGACTAGGTTATCCTTTGGTGAGGGTTTTATAGTCACGCTGATCGTGCTATTCAACTAAGATTAAGGAGAATGCGAGATTAATTCTCAACAATAGATAATTATGGAATTAATTAGAGTCGGGGTTCAATGATCGATAATGAATTGAAGTGGATGTTTATCGGATTCAAGATCTTTCCATATTGATTTCTCATTTTATTTAATTATGCTAGTTAGTTGTAGTTTAATTATAATCTACTTGAAACCCCCCCTTGTTATTAGGTTTCTCGACCCTTAGCTTAATCTAGGTTTTGAATCCCGCTAAATATAAAGCTCGTCCCTGTTTCCTTGTGGATACGACCCCTACTTCCATTATACTAACTTAGTGTAAAAGAGAGTAGGAGAAATTTTATCTTTGGCCGGGTGCGGTGCACACAACACATCCGCGCCCCAACAAATTTTGGAGTCGTTTCCGGGGAAACGGTGTTACTTGTTTGTATTTAGCGTGATTTTTGGATGGTATTGCTTGTGCTCTTTGTTTTTGGTTGGCCACTCATATAAAGAATTCCCTTTTTGTTTTAGTTTCTAGTTTTCATCTTCCATTGAGCTCTATGTATTTCACTTTTGTATTTTGGACAAGAAGCATGGAACTTGTTGCTTAAACTCTCTTGGGAATGGTTGATTGAAGCTTTTGACGGTTTATTGTAAGATTTACTCTATATCTTGGTTATTGTCTAGCTTTAAATATTTATATTAATGGTCATGACTTGGATTAGCTAGGAGTACTACTAGTTGATGTTTGTTGTTGACTTAATGCTAGATTTTGGATATAATCTGATGTTATATGCTCAACCATGTTGTAGTAAGCTAGGTATTAACGATGCATTGCAAGAGTTCTTCTCAATCAATTTTGCAGGTACTTGAAGTGGAGATTGACATGGAACCACCATTGTCACACATGGAGCACAACCCAATGATTAAGCTTAAGGTACTAAGTCGAGCTAACGACTTTAAACAGCAGCGCTTCTCGGGAGACAACCCGAGACCCCTTTTATTTTCTTTCTTTTCCTTTATTTCTCATCAAATTTCCACCACCACAACAAATTTTCTTTCACCCACTGCCCACCCACTAAAAAGATCCACAACCAATCTTAATCCACTTGGAACCAAAATCCACAAAAGAAAACCCGTTGGGAGGAGTTCAATAGCTAGGAGTTGGTAACACTAGAGGATTGAGATTGTTAATGTATCTTTTCGATCTCTTAAGCTAGGTGCAAATCTCAAAAATTTAAACAAAATTTGAATTTATCATTTGTTTGAGTGATTCGAGGGAGAGGGTTGTGAGTTGAGTTATGAGATTTGAGTTGGTGTTGTTAAGAAATTTGAGTTTGACGGATTGCTTTTCATGAGTTTTGAGCATTCGATCTTCGTTTTACCCGATTGTCGGTTTCCCACCCCACCCCCCATTTTCAGTTTACTTTTTCTTTTAATTGTCGACACATTGAGGACAATGTGTAGTTTAAGTAGGGGGGAGGGTATTCTCATTCTCATGTATCTATGTTGTATATATTACTTTTAATTTGAAATGAAAAATGAAAAAAAAAATTGAAAAAAAAATATTAAAAAAAAATGAATGATGATGAAGTAAATCCCGCTGAGTTGAAAACCCGCAAGGGCGGGCGACTCGGGCAAAAATGGTGGCCCGGATAGGTGGAAAACCCGAAATGGCAACCTATGCAAAAAAGTGGCTTATATTGAGCGGGTAAGATGGTGAGATGAAAAAAATGTGAGAAGCTAGGATGAAAACCCGAAAGGGCTCCTAGGCAAAATGAGAGATTAAGAGAGAATTATATACTTTGAAAACTCATTTGCCGGAGATGGTGTCATAAGGTGGAAAGCGTTTTCGGGTGAGCTTGAATCAAGTGTGGGGGAATCATCGTCCCTTACGTTTAGGTTTTGAGCGGATGTTGTTAAGATGTGATGATGATGATATAGTTGATGGAGAGTGTAGTTTGGTGTTGATAATTTGGGTGAAGATTTATTGGGTGATCCTCATTTTGAGTTTACTCGAGGTAGAGTAAAGTTCAAGTGTGGGGGTATTTGATACGCTCAAGTTATTCGGTGTTTATATTATATTTTGGGTGCACTTTACTAAGGGTTTGATTGTAATTGTTAACGTTCGTGTTTTATTTAAGCCTTAGCGAAAGTTCGGAGTTTTGCGAGATAATTTGTGTTAATGTCATGTATTCCGAGCTTTCAAGGTGAAATGCATTTGAGCCAAGCAAAGTACCAAGCTGCATCGCAAGCACAACATCGTCTCACCAACTAACCAAGCTCCACCAGCCGCATCGCATCGCAAACCCAAGCTCTCGCGCGCAGCAAGCAGCATCATCGCCCATCATCGCAAGCCCAGCGCGCGCGAAGCAAGCCTGCCCAGCACAGCAGTTCGCACCTCGCGAGCTAGGTCGCACCTCGCGACCTGCTTGCTCGCGACTCGCGAGGTCCTTCGCACCTCGCGACCTCCTTTGCCCAGCCAAGTGTGCGGAAGACAGAGTACTCTTCGCACGGTGCGACCAGACTCGCACCTCGCGACTCCTAGGTCGGTGTAATTGTCGACTGATTTTTGAGCTTTAGTATAAATACTAAACCTTGTTTTTTGACCTAGGGGGCAGCAGCCACAAGGAGAGGGAGTCTCCAAAACTCCACTCTTCTCTTGTTGTCTTCTCTTTTCAGTTTTTATTTTCTAGTTTAGTTTTAGGAGATTTAAACTATGGGATTGGCTTATGCTATGCCGATTGTAGCATGAACCGTTCTTGAACGAGATTAATATGGAGCTTCAAGCATTATTGTGAGATCTTTCCTCTCTATTTAGTTTCTTTGATTATGGTTTAATTTCTATGATTGCTTTCTATGATTTTTGCATAATTATGCGAGGAACGTTACTAGTTTGATTGTGTAATTAATCTAATGCTAGATTTAAGAATAGAATCGGATTGTTTTATTCTTTTATCAATTTGTAGCAAACTAGGGAGTAACTTAGATGCTGATCGTCTTGGTTATTTCTTGGGGAAATTGAATCAACTGTTGAATGTTTATCGCTTGTATGACGTTAGCGTGTCCGTTGGTTCTCTCGTGTTTATTCGTTGCTATTGGATTGAACTTAGACGCTATCGGACTAGGTTATCCTTTGGTTAGGGTTTTATAGTCACGCTGATCGTGCTATTCAACTAAGATTAAGGAGAATGCGAGATTAATTCTCAACAATAGATAATTATGGAATTAATTAGAGTCGGGGTTCAATGATCGATAATGAATTGAAGTGGATGTTTATCGGATTCAAGATCTTTCCATATTGATTTCTCATTTTATTTAATTATGCTAGTTAGTTGTAGTTTAATTATAATCTACTTGAAACCCCCCCTTGTTATTAGGTTTCTCGGCCCTTAGCTTAGGTTTTGAATCCCGCTAAATATAAAGCTCGTCCCTGTTTCCCTGTGGATACGACCCCTACTTCCATTATACTAACTTAGTGTAAAAGAGAGTAGGAGAAATTTTATCTTTGGCCGGGTGCGGTGCACACGACACATCCGCGCCCCACCAAATTTTGGCGTCGTTGCCGGGGAAACGGTGTTACTTGTTTGTATTTAGCGTGATTTTTGGATGGTATTGCTTGTGCTCTTTGTTTTTGGTTGGCCACTCATATAAAGAATTCCCTTTTTGTTTTAGTTTCTAGTTTTCATCTTCCATTGAGCTCTATGTATTTCACTTTTGTATTTTGGACAAGAAGCATGGAACTTGTTGCTTAAAGTCTCTTGGGAATGGTTGATTGAAGCTTTTGACGGTTTATTGTAAGATTTACTCTATATCTTGGTTATTGTCTAGCTTTAAATATTTATATTAATGGTCATGACTTGGATTAGCTAGGAGTACTACTAGTTGATGTTTGTTGTTGACTTAATGCTAGGTTTTGGATATAATCTGATGTTATATGCTCAACCATGTTGAAGTAAGCTAGGTATTAACGATGCATTGCAAGAGTTCTTCTCAATCAATTTTGCAGGTACTTGAAGTGGAGATTGACATGGAACCACCATTGTCACACAAGGAGCACAACCCAATGATTAAGCTTAAGGTACTAAGTCGAGCTAACGACTTTAAACAACAGCGCTTCTCGGGAGGCAACCCGAGACACCTTTTATTTTCTTTCTTTTCCTTTATTTCTCATCAAATTTCCACCACCACAACAAATTTTCTTTCACCCACTGCCCACCCACTAAAAAGATCCACAACCAATCTTAATCCACTTGGAACCAAAATCCACAAAAGAAAACCCGTTGGGAGGAGTTCAATAGCTAGGAGTTGGTAACACTAGAGGATTGAGATTGTTAATGTATCTTTTCGATCTCTTAAGCTAGGTGCAAATCTCAAAAATTTAAACAAAATTTGAATTTGTCATTTGTTTGAGTGATTCGAGGGAAAGGGTTGTGAGTTGAGTTATGAGATTTAAGTTGGTGTTGTTAAGAAATTTGAGTTTGACGGATTGCTTTTCATGAGTTTTGAGCATTCGATCTTCGGTTTACCCGATTGTCGGTTCCCCCCCCCATTTTCAGTTTACTTTTTATTTTAATTGTCGACACATTGAGGACAATGTGTAGTTTAAGTTGGGGGGAGGGTATTCTCATTCTCATGTATCTATGTTGTATATATTACTTTTAATTTGAAATGAAAAATGAAAAAAAAAATAAAAAAAAAAATATAAAAAAAAATGAATGATGATGAAGTGAATCCCGCTGAGTTGAAAACCCGCAACGGCGGGCGACTCGGGCAAAAATGGGGGCCCGGATAGGTGGAAAACCCGAAAGGGCAACCTATGCAAAAAAGTGGCTTATATTGAGCGGGTAAGATGGTGTGATGAAAAAAATGTGAGAAGCTAGGATGAAAACCCGAAAGGGCTCCTAGGCAAAATGAGAGATTAAGAGAAAATTATATACTTTGAAAACTCATTTGCCGGAGATGGTGTCATAAGGTGGAAAGCGTTTTCGGGTGAGCTTGAATCTAAGTGTGGGGGAATCATCGTCCCTTACGTTTAGGTTTTGAGCGGATGTTGTTAAGATGTGATGATGATGATATAGTTGATGGAGAGTGTAGTTTGGTGTTGATAATTTGGGTGAAGATTTATCGGGTGATCCTCATTTTGAGTTTACTCGAGGTCGAGTAAAGTTCAAGTGTGGGGGTATTTGATACGCTCAAGTTATACGGTGTTTATATTATATTTTGGGTGCACTTTGCTAAGGGTTTGATTGTAATTGTTAACATTCGTGTTTTATTTATTCCTTAGCGGAAGTTCGGAGTTTTGCGAGATAATTTGTGTTAATGTCATGTATTCCGAGCTTTCAAGGTGAAATGCATTTGAGCCAAGCAAAGTACCAAGCTGCATCGCAAGCACAACATCGTCTCACCAACCAACCAAGCTCCACCAGCCGCATCGCATCGCAAGCCCAAGCTCTCGCGCGCAGCAAGCAGCATCATCGCCCATCATCGCAAGCCCAGCCCGCGTGAAGCAAGCCTGCCCAGCACAGCAGCTCGCACCTCGCGAGCTAGGTCGCACCTCGCGACCTGCTTGCTCGCGACTCGCGAGGTCCTTCGCACCTCGCGACCTCCTTTGCCCAGCCAAGTGTGCGGAAGACAGAGTACTCTTCGCACGGTGCGACCAGACTCGCACCTCGCGACCCCTAGGTCGGTGTAATTGTCGACTGATTTTTGAGCTTTAGTATAAATACTAAACCTTGTTTTTGGACCTAGGGGGCCGCAGCCACAAGGAGAGGGAGTCTCCAAAACTCCACTCTTCTCTTGCTGTCTTCTCTTTTCAGTTTTTTTTTTCTAGTTTAGTTTTAGGAGATTTCAACTATGGGATTGGCTTATGCTATGCCGATTGTAGCTTGAACCGTTCTTGAACGAGATTAATATGGAGCTTCAAGCATTATTGTGAGATCTTTCCTTTCTATTTAGTTTCTTTGATTATGGTTTAATATCTATGATTGCTTTCTATGATTTTTGCATAATTATGCTAGGAACGTTACTAGTTTGATTGTGTAATTAATCTAATGCTAGATTTAAGAATAGAATCGGATTGTTTTATTCTTTTATCAATTTGTAGCAAACTAGGGAGTAACTTAGATGCTGATCGTCTTGGTTATTTCTTGGGGAAATTGAATCAACTGTTGAATGTTTATCGCTTGTATGACGTTAGCAGGTCTGTTGGTTCTCTGTGTTTATTGCTGCTATTGGATTGAACTTAGACGCTATCGGACTAGGTTATCCTTTGGTTAGGGTTTTATAGTCACGCTGATCGTGCTATTCAACTAAGATTAAGGAGAATGCGAGATTAATTCTCAACAATAGATAATTATGGAATTAATTAGAGTCGGGGTTCAATGATCAATAATGAATTGAAGTGGATGTTTATCGGATTCAAGATCTTTCCATATTGATTTCTCATTTTATTTAATTATGCTAGTTAGTTGTAGTTTAATTATAATCTACTTGAAACCCCCCGTTGTTATTAGGTTTCTCGGCCCTTAGCTTAATCTAGGTTTTGAATCCCGCTAAATATAAAGCTCGTCCCTGTTTCCCTGTGGATACGACCCCTACTTCCATTATACTAACTTAGTGTAAAAGAGAGTAGGAGAAATTTTATCTTTGGCCGGGTGCGGTGCACACGACACATCCGCGCCCCACCAAATTTTGGCGCCGTTGCCGGGGAAACGGTGTTACTTTTTTGTATTTAGCGTGATTTTTGGATGGTATTGCTTGTGCTCTTTGTTTTTGGTTGGCCACTCATATAAAGAATTCCCTTTTTGTTTTAGTTGCTAGTTTTCATCTTCCATTGAGCTGTATGTATTTCACTTTTGTATTTTGGACAAGAAGCATGGAACTTGTTGCTTAAAGTCTCTTGGGAATGGTTGATTGAAGCTTTTGACGGTTTATTGTAAGATTTACTCTATATCTTGGTCATTGTCTAACTTTAAATATTTATATTAATGGTCATGACTTGGATTAGCTAGGAGTACTACTAGTTGATGTTTGTTGCTGACTTAATGCTAGGTTTTGGATATAATCTGATGTTATATGCTCAACCATGTTGTAGTAAGCTAGGTATTAACGATGCATTGCAAGAGTTCTTATCAATCAATTTTGCAGGTACTTGAAGTGGAGATTGACATGGAACCACCATTGTCACACATGGAGCACAACCCAATGATTAAGCTTAAGGTACTAAGTCGAGCTAACGACTTTAAACAACAGCGCTTCTCGGGAGGCAACCCGAGACCCCTTTTATTTTCTTTCTTTTCCTTTATTTCTCATCAAATTTCCACCACCACAACAAATTTTCTTTCACCCACTGCCCACCCACTAAAATGATCCACAACCAATCTTAATCCACTTGGAACCAAAATCCACAAAAGAGAACCCGTTGGGAGGAGTTCAATAGCTAGGAGTTGGTAACACTAGAGGATTGAGATTGTTAATTTATCTTTTCGATCTCTTAAGCTAGGTGCAAATCTCAAAAATTTACACAAAATTTGAATTTGTCATTTGTTTGACTGATTCGAGGGAGAGGGTTGTGAGTTGAATTATGAGATTTGAGTTGGTGTTGTTAAGAAATTTGAGTTTGACGGATTGATTTTCATGAGTTTTGAGCATTCGATCTTCAGTTTACCCGATTCCCCCCCCTCCCATTTTCAGTTTACTTTTTCTTTTAATTGTCGACACATTGAGGACAATGTGTAGTTTAAGTAGGGAAGAGGGTATTCTCATTCTCATGTATCTATGTTGTATATATTACTTTTAATTTGAAATGAAAAATGAAAAAAAAAATTAAAAACAAAATATAAAAAAAAAAAAGAATGATGATGAAGTGAATCCCGCTGAGTTGAAAACCCGCAAGGGCGGGCGACTTGGGCAAAAATGGGGGCCCGGATAAGTGGAAAACACGAATGGGCAACCTATGCAAAAAAGTGACTTATATTAAGCGGGTAAGATGGTGAGATGAAAAAAATGTGAGAAGCTAGGATGAAAACCCGAAAGGGCTCCTAGGCAAAATGAGAGATTAAGAGAGAATTATATACTTTGAAAACTCATTTGCTAGAGATGGTGTCATAAGGTGGAAAGCGTTTTCGGGTGAGCTTGAATCTAAGTGTGGGGGAATCATCGTCCCTTACGTTTAGGTTTTGAGCGGATGTTGTTAAGATGTGATGATGATGATATAGTTGATGGAGAGTGTAGTTTGGTGTTGATAATTTGGGTGAAGATTTATTGGGTGATCCTCATTTTGAGTTTACTCGAGGTCGAGTAAAGTTCAAGTGTGGGGGTATTTGATATGCTCAAGTTATACGGTGTTTATATTATATTTTGGGTGCACTTTGCTAAGGGTTTGATTGTAATTGTTAACGTTCATGTTTTATTTAACCCTTAGCGGAAGTTCGGAGTTTTGCGAGATAATTTGTGTTAATGTCATGTATTCCGAGCTTTCAAGGTGAAATGCATTTGAGCCAAGCAAAGTACCAAGCTGCATCGCAAGCACAACATCGTCTCACCAACCAACCAAGCTCCACTAGCCGCATCGCATCGCAAGCCCAAGCTCTCGCGCGCAGCAAGCAGCATCATCACCCATCATCGCAAGCCCAGCGCGCGCGAAGCAAGTTGGCCCAGCACAGCAGCTCGCACCTCGCGAGCTAGGTCGCACCTCGCGACCTGCTTGCTCGCGACTCGCGACCTCCTTTGCCCATCCAAGTGTGCGGAAGACAGAGTACTCTTCGCACGGTGCGACCAGACTCGCACCTCGCGACCCCTAGGTCGGTGTAATTGTCGGCTGATTTTTGAGCTTTAGTATAAATACTAAACCTTGTTTTTGGACCTAGGGGGCAGCAGCCACAAGGAGAGGGAGTCTCCAAAACTCCACTCTTCTCTTGTTGTCTTCTCTTTTTAGTTTTTATTTTCTAGTTTAGTTTTAGGAGATTTCAACTATGAGATTGGCTTATGCTATACCGATTGTAGCTTGAACCGTTCTTGAACGAGATTAATATGGAGCTTCAAGCATTATTGTGAGATCTTTCCTCTCTATTTAGTTTCTTTGATTATGGTTTAATTTCTATGATTGCTTTCTATGATTTTTGCATAATTATGCTAGGAACGTTACTAGTTTGATTGTGTAATTAATCTAATGCTAGATTTAATAATAGAATCGGATTGTTTTATTCTTTTATCAATTTGTAGCAAACTAGGGAGTAACTTAGATGCTGATCGTCTTGGTTATTTCTTGGGGAAATTGAATCAACTGTTGAATGTTTATCGCTTGTATGACGTTAGCAGGTCTGTTAGTTCTCTGTGTTTATTGCTGCTATTGGATTGAACTTAGACGCTATCGAACTAGGTTATCCTTTGGTTAGGGTTTTATAGTCACGCTGATCGTGCTATTCAACTAAGATTAAGGAGAATGCGAGATTAATTCTCAACAATAGATAATTATGGAATTAATTAGAGTCGGGGTTCAATGATCGATAATGAATTGAAGTGGATGTTTATCGGATTCAAGATCTTTCCATATTGATTTCTCATTTTATTTAATTATGCTAGTTAGTTGTAGTTTAATTATAATCTACTTGAAACCCCCCCTTGTTATTATGTTTCTCGGCCCTTAGCTTAATCTAGGTTTTGAATCCCGCTAAATATAAAGCTAGTCTCTGTTTCCCTGTGGATACGACCCCTACTTCCATTATATTAACTTAGTGCACACGACACATCCGCGCCCCACCAGGCAAGGAGCCCCATGCTCACCGAGTGGGTAGTACGTCGTTCGTCCAAGGGCTAACGAGCCCCAAGCTGTCCGAACGGGTGCCTTGAGATACCTGGACAATATTTGGCTAAGTAAAGAAGCGACTCAGTTGAGAGGTAAGGAGCCTCATGCTTGTCGAGTGGGTAGGACGTCGTTCGGCCAAGGGGTAATGAGCCCCATGTTGTCTGAATGGGTGTCTTGAGATACCTGGCCAAT
Organism: Beta corolliflora; assembly: GCA_947648045.1. NCBI lineage: Eukaryota > Viridiplantae > Streptophyta > Magnoliopsida > Caryophyllales > Amaranthaceae > Beta > Beta corolliflora. The sequence goes on along the minus strand of CANSZD010003254.1, from coordinate 2,231,509 downwards.
ATTCGGTTAAGTATTGAAGCGACTCGGCAGAGGGCAAGGAGCCCTATGTTGGCCGAGTCGGTAGGACGTCGTTGGGCCAAGGGACAATGAGCTCCATACTGTCTGAACGGCTGCTTTGAGATATTTGGCGAATATTTTGCTACGTATAGAAGCGACTCTGCAGAGGGGCAAAGACCCCATACTGCCTGAGTGGGTAGAATGTCATTCGGTATTGAAGCGACTCGGCGGAGGGGTAAGGAGCCCCATGCTGGAAAAACGGGTGCCTTGAGATATTTGGCCAATATTCGGCTAAGCATAGAAGTGACTCGGCAGAGGGGCTAGGAATCCCATGCTCGCTGAGTGGATAGGACGTCGTTAGGCCAAGGGCATATAAGCCCCATGCTGGCCAGGGGCAAGGAACCCCATGCTGGCCGAGTGGGTAGGACGTCGTTCGGCCAAGGGCTTATGAGCCCCATGCTATCAGAACGGGTGCCTTGAGATATTTGGTCAATATTTGGCCGTGTGGGTAGGACGCTGTTCGGGCAATGACCAATGAGCCCTATGCTGTCAGAATGGGTGCCTTGAGATTTTTGGCTAATATTTGGCTAAGCATAGAAGCGACTCGGCAAAGGGGCAAAGGGACAAAGGAGCCTCGTGCTGGCCATGTGGGTAGGATGCCGTTCGGCCAAGGGCTAATGAGCACCATGATGTCCGAACGGGTACTTTATGTTACTTGGCCTACATTTGGCTAAGTATAAAGGCGACTTGGCAGAGGGGCAAGAAGCCACATGCTGGCCAAGTGGGTAGGATGTCGTTCGGCCAATGGCTTATGAGCCCCATGCTGTCAGAACGGGTGCCTTGAGATATTTGGCCAAAATTTGGCTAAGCATAGAAGCGACTCGGTAGAGGGGCTAGGAGCCCCGTGCTGGCCGTGTGGGTAGGACGCCGTTCGGCCAAGGCTAATGAGCCCCATGCTGTCCGAACGGATACCTTGAAACAACTCGGCAGAGGGGCAAAGAGCCCCATGCTGGCCAAGTGGGTAGGACGCCGTTCGGCGAAGGGCTAATGAGCCCCATGCTGTCGAACGGGAGCTTTGAGATACTTGGCCAGTACTTGGCTAAATATAGAAGCGATACGGTTGAGGGGCAAGTAGCCCCATGTTGGGCCAGTGGGTAGGACGCCGTTCGGCCAACGCCTAATGAGCCTTGGTAACCGTCTCCAACTCACCAAGCCACGCCCTTTAATAATTGACGGGCGGTAATCATCGCATAATAACCGCTCTCCATGATCCCACGCTAGCCGTAGCCATGGTAACCGCCGCCAAGTCACCATGCTACTCAGTCTACAACTGTTGGGCGGTTACCAACGCATGGTATCCGTCTCCCACAATCCCACAACGTGGATATTCGTGTAACTACCAAACTAAGGATCCTTCGACGCTGGTTTAACGGATGAAGCCATCAACACTACGCGTCGTGCCATTATCCGAGATTTATCGGGACCATCCTCGGGTTCACTCGCACGTTCCACTACGTGCACCCATCTTCGGATCTTAGCCCATCTCTTAGGGTACTCGCCTTGGACGCACAAGGGTCAGGTATAACTTCTTAATCGAGTGCGACTCTCACGAGTTATATATCTTAGCCGCCATGGCCTCGACCAACGTCTAGCATTGCGCCTAGACGTAGTCGGCTCTCTAACTAGTTCCGACAAAAGTGACGATTACACCTGGCCAATATATGGCTTAGGAGCCCCATCCTGGCCTAGTGGGTAGGACGTCGTTCGGCGAAGGGCTAATGAGCCCCATGCTGTCCGAAAGGGAGCTTTGAGATACTTGGCCAGTACTTAGCTAAGTACAGAAGCGACTCGGTAGAAGGGCAAGGAGCCCCATGCTGGCCAAGTGGGTAGGACGCCATTCGGCCAACGCCTAATCAGTCATATGCTATCCAAACGGGTGCCTTAAGATAGGTGGCAAATATTTGGATAAATATACAAGTGACTCGGCCGAGGTGTAAGACGTTTTTCGGATGCCTAATGAGCCCCATGCTGTCAGAACGGATGCCTTGAGATATTTGGTCAATATTTAGCTAAGCATAGAAGTGACTCGGCGGAGAGGCAGGGAGCCCCATGCTGGCCGAGTGGGTAGGACGTTTTTCGGCCAATGACCAATGAGCCCCATGCTGGACATGTGGGTTGGATGCCGTTCGGCCAAGGGCTAATGAGCCCCATGATGTCCGAACGGGTACCTTATGTTACTTGGCCTACATTTGGCTAAGTATAAAAGCGACTTGGCTGAGGGGCAAGGAGCCACATGCTGGCCAAGTGGGTAGGATGTCGTTCGGCCAAGGGCTTATGAGCCCCATGCTGTCAGAACGGGTGCCTTGAGATTTTTGGCCAATATTTGGCTAAGCATTGAAGCGACTCGGTAGAGGGGCTAGGATCCCCCTGCTGGTCGAGTGGGTGAGACGTTGTTCAGCGAAGGACCAATGAGCCCCATGCTGTTAGAACGGGCGCCATTAGATATTTGTCCAATATTTCGCTAAGCATAGAAGCGACTCGGCAGAGGGGCATGGAACCCCGTGCTGGCCGTGTGGATAGGACGCCGTTCGGCCAAGGGCTAATGAGCCCCATGCTGTCCGAACGGATACCTTAAAACAACTCGGTAGAGGGGCAAAGAGCCCCATGCTGGCCTAGTGGGTAGGACGTCGTTCGGCGAAGGGCAAATGAGCCCCATGCTGTTGAACGGGAGCTTTGAGATACTTGGCCAGTACTTGGCTAAGTATAGAAGCGACTCGGTAGAGGGGCAAGGAGCCCCATGCTGGGCCAGTGGGTAGGACGCCGTTCGGCAACGCCTAATGAGCCTTGGTAACCGTTGCCAAGTCACCAAGCCACGTCCTTTAATAGTTGACGGGCGGTTATCATCGCATAATAACCGCTCTCCATGATCCCACGCTAGCCGTAGCCTTGGTAACCGCCGTCAAGTCACCAAGCTGCTCAGTCTACAACTGTTGGGCGGTTACCAACGCATGGTATCTGTCTCCTACAATCCCACAACGTGGATATTTGTGTAACTGCCAAGCTAGGGATTCTTCGACGCTGGTTTAACGGATAAAACCAACAACACAACACGTCGTACCACCATTCGAGATTTATCGGGACCGTCCTCAGGTTCACTCGCACGTTCCACTACGTGCACCCATCTTCGGATCTTAGCCCATCTCTTAGGGTACTCGCCTTGGACGCACAAGGGTCAAGTATAACTTCTTAATCGTGTGCGACTCTCACGAGTTATATATCTTAACCGCCATGGCCTCGACCAACGTCTAGCATTGCGCCTAGACGTAGTCGGCTCTCTAACTAGTTCCAACAACAGTGACGATTACACCTGGCCAATATTTGGCTAAGGAGCCCCATGGTGGCCTAGTGGGTAGGACGTCGTTCGGTAAAGGGCTAATGAGCCCCATGCTGTCCGAAAGGGAGCTTTGAGATACTTGGCCAGTACTTAGCTAAGTATAGAAGCGACTCGATAGAGGGGCAAGGAGCCCCATGCCGGCCAAGTGGGTAGGACGCCATTCGGCCAACGCCTAATGAGCCATATGTTGTCCAAACGGGTGCCTTGAGAAAGGTGGCAAATATTTGGTTAAATATAGAAGCGACTCGGCCGAGGTGCATGGAGCCCCGTGCTGGCCGAGTGGATAGGACGCCGGTCAGCCAAGGCCTAATGAGACCCATGCTGACCGAACGGGTGCCTTATGTTATTTGGCCAAGATTTAGCAAAGTATAAAAGCGACTTGGCAGAGGGGCAAGGACCCCTATACTGGACGAGTAGGTAAGACGTCGTTCGGCCAAGGGATAATGAGCCCATGCTGTCCGAACGGGAGCTTTTAGATACTTGGCCAATACTTAGCTTAGTATAGAAGCGACTCGGCAGAGGGATAAGAAGCGCCATGATGGCCGAAGGGGCAGGACGTCGTTCGGCCAAGGGTCAATGATATCCATGCGGTCCGAACGGGTGCCTTGAGATACTTGGCCAGTACATGGCTAAGTATTGAAGCGACTCGGCAGAGGGTCAAGAAGCCCCATGCTGTGCGAGTGGGCAGGACGCCGTTCGGCCAAGGGCCAATGAGCCCCATGCTGTCAGAATGGGTGCCTTGATATATTTGGCCAATATTTGGCTAAGCATAGAAGCGACTCGGCGAAGGGGCAAGGAGTTCATGTTGGCCGGGTGGGTAGGACGTCGTTCGGCCAAGGGCTAACGAGACCCATGTTGTCCAAACGGGTGCCTTGAGAAACCTAGACAATATTTGGCTAAGTAAAGAAACGACTCAGCTAAGAGGCAAGGAGCCCCGTGCTTGCCGAGTGGGTAGGACGCCGGTCGGCCAAAAGCTAATGAGCCCCATGCTGTCTGAATGGGTGCCTTGAGATACCTGGCCAATATTCGGCTAAGTATAGAAGCGACTCGGCAGAGGGGCAAGGAGCCCTATGATAGCCGAGTGGGTAGGACGTCGTTGGGCCAGGGGACAATGAGCCCCATGCTGTCCGAACGACTGTCTTGAGATATTTGGCCAATATTTGGCTAAGTATTGAAGCGACTCGGCAGAGAGGAAAAGACCCCATACTGGCCGAGTGGGTAGGACGTAGTTCGACCAAGGGCTAATGATCCACATGCTGTCCGAACGGGTGCCTTATTTTACTTGGCCAACATTTGGCTAAGTATAAAAGCAACTTGGCAGAGGGACAAGGAGCCCCATGCTGGCCGAGCGGGTAGGACATCGTTCGGCCAAGGGCCAATGTGCCCCATACTGTCAGAACGGGTGCCTTGAGATATTTGGCCAATATTTGGCTGAGCATTGAATCGACTCGGTAGAGGGGTAAGGATCCCCATGTTGGCCGAGTGGGTAGGACGTCGTTCGGCCAAGGACCAATGAGCCCCATGCTGTCAAAACGGGTGCCTTGAGATATTTGGCCAATATTTAGCTAAGCATAGAAGCGACTCGGCAAAGGGGCAAGGAGCCCCGTGCTGGCCGAGTGGGTAGGATGTCGTTCAGCCAAGGGCTAATGTCCCCCATTCTGTCCGAACGGGTACCTTGAGATACCTAGTGTCACGAAAAAAAAATTGAATACCCCTTTTCTGCACTAAGAGGTTCCTGTGATGGCGACTAGACCACGTCTAGACCAGCCTACGACATTCACGCACTTTTTATATTAGAATCACGTAAGTAAGAACACACACGAGAACACAAGAGATAGAGAGAGCTTGTATTTCTCGAGAGCAACTTTCATACAATGCTTAAGTGTTTACAGAATTCTCTGCCAAATGCCTATGGCAAATCCTCTATTTATAATACAACAGAGTGGCTACAACCCAGCCACGTAAGCAGGTAACCGCCCACTAACTCTGATAACCACCCACTAACTTATCCATGATATTGGTACTCCTCAAACGTGGGAGATCTTCCCACTAACATGCTGACTGGGCTCCTTAAATCAAGGAGAGTGGTAAGGAACGTGGGTGGTTACTCAACCGCCCACTTCCCTCACACACTAACTAACTGCCGCGAGTAACCGCTAACTTAGTAACGTACAAGTGTCTGCTCCACTGGTCGTAACTACCCAAGGGTACAACCATAAGCGCCCACGAGTAACCGCTTACCAAGTCGAGAGTAACCGCTCATGACATTGACGTAACTGCTCCTAAGCCAAGCGTAACCGTTTATGGCCTTAGACGCAACCGCTCATCGTCAGGCGTCACTACTCGCCATGTCAGCGTAACCGCTCCTAGATAGTAGGAGTGTGCCCTCTCACACTCCTGATAACCACACCCCTTTCTTAGGAGACATGGGGCAGCGCGGGTGGTTACTATAACCACCCACTACTCTTGGTAACTTCTCTGAACCGCCCCTTAAAATAAGGAATAACAGCTCCTCATTTTATGGAACTAACCGCCAGCACTAGGCATACGTTGGTAACTGCCGCCGAGTCACATAACTGCCTAGTTTATAACCACTGGGCGGTTACCAACGCATGGTAACCGCATTTCATTACCGTTTGCTCCACGTAGCCTTGGTAACCATAGCCAAGTCACCAAGCCACGTCCTTTAATAATTGACGGGCGGTTATCATCGCATAATAACCGCTCTCCATGATCCTACGCTAGCCGTAGTCATGGTAACCGCCGCCAAGTCACCAAGCTACTCAGTCTACAAATGTTGGGCGGTTATCAACGCATGGTATCCGCCTCCCACAATCCCACAACGTGGATATTTGTGTAACTGCCAAGCTAGGGATCCTTCGACGTTGGTTTAACGGATAAAACCATCAACACTACGCGTCGTACCACCATCCGAGAATTATCGGGACAATCCTCGGGTTCACTCGCACGTTCCACTACGTGCACCCATCTTCGGATCTTAGCCCATCAATTAGGGTACTCGCCTTGGATGCACAAGGGTCAAGTATAACTTCTTAGTCGCGTGCGACTCTCACGAGTTATATATCTTAACTGCCATGGCCTCGACCAACGTCTAGCATTACGCCTAGACGTAGTCGACTCTCTAACTAGTACCGACAAAAGTGACGATTACACCTGGCCAATATTTGGCTACGGAGCCCCATGCTGGCCTAGTGGGTAGGACGTCGTTCGGGGAAGGGCTAATGAGCCCCATGTTGTCCGAAAGGGAGCTTTGAGATACTTCGCCAGTACTTAGCTAAGTATAAAAGCGACTCGGTAGAGGGGTAAGGAGCCCCATGCTGGCCAAGTGGGTAGGAAGTCATTCGGCCAACGCCTAATGAGCCATATGCTGTCTAAACGAGTGCCTTGAGATAGGTGGCAAATATTTGGTTAAATATAGAAGCGACTCGGCCGAGGTGCAAGGAGCCCTGTGCTGGCTGAGTGGATAGGACGTCGTTCAGCCTAGGCCTAATGAGCCCAATGCTGTCCGAACGGGTGCCATATATTCTTTGGCCAAGATTAGGCTAAGTATAAAAGCGACTTGGCCGAGGGGCAAGGAGCCCTATGCTGGCCGAGTGGGAAGGACGTCGTTGGGCCAAGGTACAATAAGCCCCATGCTGTCCGAATGGCTGCCTTGAGATATTTGGCCAATACTTGGGCCAAGATTAGGCTAAGTATAAAAGCGAATCTACAGAAGGGCTAATGGTCCCCATGCTGTCCGAACGGGTGCCTTATGTTACAAGGCCAACATTTGGCTATATATAAAAGCGACTAGGCAGAAGGGCGAGGAGCCCCATGCTGACAGAGTGGGTAGGCTGTCGTTCGGCCAAGGGCTAATGAGCCACATGCTGTTAGAACAGATGGCTTGAGATATTTGGCTAATATTTGGCTAAGCATAGAAGCGACTAGGCACAGGGGAAAGGAGCCTCATGCTGGCCGAGTGGGTAGGACGTCATTCGGCCAAGCCCAAATGAGTCCCATGTTGTCCGAACGGGTGCCTTGAGATACCTGGCCTATATTTGGCTAAGTATAGAAACGACTCGGCAGAGGGCAAGGAGCCTCGTGATGGACAAGTGGGTAGGACGTCGTTCGGCCACGGGCAAATGAGCCCCATGCTGTCCGAACTAGAGCTTTGAGACACTTGGCCAATACTTAGCTAAGTATAGAAGCGACTTGGCAAAGGGGCAAGGAGCGCCATGATGGCCGAAGGGGTAGGATGTCGTTTGGCCAAAGCCTAATAAGCCCCATGAAGTCAGAACGGGTGCCTTATGATAGCTGGCCAATATTTGGTTAAGTATGGAAGCGACTCGGCAGAGGGGCAAGGAGCCCCATATTGGCCGAGTGGCTAAGACGTTGTTTTGGCAAAGGACAATGATATCCATGCGGTCCGAACGGGTGCCTTGAGATACATGGCCAGTTCTTTGCTAAGCATAGAAGCAACTCCACAGAGGGGCAAAGAGCCCCATAATGGCAGAGTGGGTAGGACGCCGTTCGGCTAATTGCCAATGACCCCAAGCTGTCAGAATGGGTGCCTTGAGATATTTGGCCAATCATTGGCTAAGCATAGAAGCGGAGGGGCAGGGAGCCCCATGTTGGCTGAGTGGGTAGGACGTCGTTCGACCAAGGGTTATGAGCCCCATGCTGTCCGAACGGGTGCCTTGAGATTCATGGCCAATATGCGGCTAAGTATAGAAGCGACTGGGCAGAGGGGCAAGGATCCTATGCTGGCCGAGTGGGTAAGACGCCCCATGATGTCTGAACCGTTGCCTTGAGATACTTCGCCATTACTTGGCTAAGTATAGAAGGGATTCGGCAGAGGGGCATGGAGCCCCATGCTGGCCGAGTGGGTAGGACGTCGTTCGGCCAAGGGTCAATGAGCCGCAAGCTGTCAGAACGGGTACCTTGAGATATTTGGCCAATATTTGGCTCAACTGAAGCGACTCGCTACAGGGGCTAGGATTCCCGTGCTGGCCGAGTGGGTAGGAGGCCGTTTGGCCAAGGGCTAATGAGACCCATGCAGTCCGAACGGGTACCTTCAGATACATGGCCAATATTTGGCCAAGTATTGAAGCGACTCGGCAGGGGGGCAAGGAGGCTCATGCTGGCCAAGTGGGTAGGACGTCGTTTGGCGAATGGCTAATGTGCCCCATGCTATCCGAACGGGAGCTTTGAGATACTAGGCTAAGTATAGAAGTGACTCCGTAAAGGGGCTAGGAGCCCCATGCTGGTCGAGTGGGTAGGACGTCGTTCAGCCAACGCCTAATGATCCCCATGCTGTCCAAACGGGTGCCTAGAGATAGATGGCCAATATTTCGTTAAGTATAGAACCAACTAGGCAAAAGTGCAAGGAGCCCCTTGCTGGCCGAGTGGATAGGACGTCGTTCAGCCAATGGCTAATGAGCCCCATGTTGTCCGAATAGTTGCCTTATGTTACTTGGCCAACATTTGGCTAAGTATAAAAGCAACTTGGCAGAAATGCGGGGAGCCCCATGCTGGCCGAGTAGGTAGGATGTCGTTCGGCCAAGGGCTAATGAGCCACATGCTGTCAGAACGGGTGCCTTGAGATATTTGGCTAATATTTGGCTAAGCATAGAAGCGACTAGGCACAGGGGAAAGGAGCCCCATGCTGGCTGAGTGGGTAGGACGTCGTTCGGCCAAGGGCTAATGAGCCCTATGCTGTCCTAACGGGAGCTTTGAGACACATGGCCAATAATTGGCTAAGTATAGAAGCGACTTGGTAGAGGGGCAAGGAGCGCCATGATGGCCGAAGGGGTAGGACGCCGTTCGGCCAAAGCCTAATGAGCCCCATGCAGTCAGAACGGGTGCCTTAAGATAGCTGGCCAATATTTGGTTAAGTATGGAAGCGACTCGGCAGAGTGGCAAGGAGCCCTATGCTGGTCGAGTGGCTAGGACGTCGTTTTGCCAAGGGATAATGATATCCATGCGGTCCGAACGGGTGCCTTGAGATACTTGGCCAGTACATGGCTAAGTATAGAAGCAACACGACAGGGGAAAAGAGCCTCATGATGGCCGAGTGGGTAGGACGTCGTTCGGTTAAGGGCCAATGAGCCCCATGCTGTCAGAACGGGTGCCTTGAGATATTTAGCCACTATTTGGCTAAGCATAGAAGCGACTTAGTGGAGGGGCAAGTAGCCCTATGTTGGCCGAGTGTGTAGGACGTCGTTCGGCCAAGGGCTAATGAGCCCCATGCTGTCCGAACGGGTGCCCTGAGATACCTGTCCAATATTCGGCTAAGTATAGAAGCGACTCGGCAGATGGGCAAGGATCCCTATGCTGGCGGAGTGGGTAAGACGCCCCATGATCTCTGAATCGTTGCTTTGAGATACTTCGCCATTATTTGGCTAAGTATCGAAGGGACTCGGCAGAGGAGCAAGGAGCCCCATGCTTGCCGAGTGGGTAGGACGACGTTCGGCCAAGGGCCAATGAGCCCCATGCTGTCAGAACGGGTACCTTGACATATTTGGCCAATATTTGGCTAAGCACCGAAGCGACTCGCTCGAGGGGCTAGGAGCCTCGTGCTGGCCGAGTGGGTAGGACCCGTTTGGCCAAGGGTTAATGAGCCCCATGCTGGCCGAACGGGTACCTTGAGATATTTGGCCAATATTGGCTCAGAACTGAAGCGACTCGCAACAGGGGCTAGGAGCCCCGTGCTGGCCGTGTGGGTAGGACGACGTTTGGCCAAGGGCTAATGAGCCCCATGCTGTCCGGACGGGTACCTTGAGATATTTGGCCAATATTTGGCTCAAAACTTAAGCGACTCGCTACAGGGGCTAGGAGCCCCGTGCTGGCCGAGTGGGTAGGACGTCGTTTGGCCAAGGGCTAATGGGCCCCATGCTGTCCGAACGGGTACCTTCAGATACCTGGCTAATACTTGGCTAAGTATAGAAGCGACTTTACAGAGGGGCAAGGAGCCCCGTACTGGCCGAATGGGTAGGACACAGTTCGGCCAAGGGCTAATGGTCCCCATGCTATCCGAACGGGTGCCTTATGTTTCTTGGCCAACATTTGGCTATATATAAAAGCGACTAGGCAGAAGGGCGAGGAGCCCCATGCTGGCCGAGTGGGTAGGATGTCGTTAGGCCAAGGGCTAATGAGCCACATGCTGTCAAAACGGGTGCCTTGAGATATTTCGCTAATATTTGGCTAAGCATAGAAGCGACTAGGCACAGGGGAAAGGAGCCTCATGCTGGCCGAGTGGGTAGGACGTCATTCCGCAAGCGCAAATGAGTCCCATGTTATCCGAACGGGTGCCTTGAGATACTTGGCCTATATTTGGCTAGGTATAGAAACGACTCGGTAGAGGGCAAGGAGCCCCGTAATGCACGAGTGGGTAGGACTTCGTTCGGCCACGGGCAAATGAGCCCAATGCTGTCCGAACTAGAGCTTTGAGACACTTGGCCAATACTTAGCTAAGTATAGAAGCGACTTGGCAAAGGGGCAAGGAGCGCCATGATGGCCGAAGGGGTAGGATGTCGTTTGGCCAAAGCCTAATAAGCCCCATGCAGTCAGAACGGGTGCCTTATGATAGCTGGCCAATATTTGGTTAAGTATGGAAGCGACTCGGCATAGGGGCAAGGAGCCCCATATTGGCCGAGTGGCTAAGACGTTGTTTTGGCAAAGGACAATGATATCCATGCGGTCCGAACGGGTGCCTTGAGATACATGGCCAGTTCTTTGCTAAGCATAGAAGCAACTCCACAGAGGGGCAAAGAGCCCCATAATGGCCGAGTGGGTAGGACGCCGTTCGGCTAATTGCCAATGACCCCAAGCTGTCAGAACGGGTGCCTTGAGATATTTGGCCAATCATTGGCTAAGCATAGAAGCGGAGGGGCAGGGAGCCCCATGTTGGCTAAGTGGGTAGGACGTCGTTCGACCAAGGGTTATGAGCCCCAAGCTGTCCGAACGGGTGCCTTGAGATTCATGGCCAATATGCGGCTAAGTATAGAAGCGGCCCAGGCGAAGGGCAAGGATCCTATGCTGGCCGAGTGGGTAAGACGCCCCATGATGTCTGAACCGTTGCCTTGAGATACTTCGCCATTACTTGGCTAAGTATAGAAGGGACTCGGCAGAGGGGCATGGAGCCCCATGCTGGCCGAGTGGGTAGGACGTCGTTCGGCCAAGGGTCAATGAGCCGCATGCTGTCAGAACGGGTACCTTGAGATATTTGGCCAATATTTGGCTCAACTGAAGCGACTCGCTACAGGGGCTAGGATTCCCGTGCTGGCCGAGTGGGTAGGAGGCCGTTTGGCCAAGGGCTAATGAGACCCATGCTGTCCGAACGGGTACCTTCAGATACATGGCCAATATTTGGCCAAGTATTGAAGCGACTCGGCAGGGGGGCAAGGAGGCTCATGCTGGCCAAGTGGGTAGGACGTCGTTTGGCGAATGGCTAATGTGCCCCATGCTATCCGAACGGGAGCTTTGAGATACTAGGCTAAGTATAGAAGTGACTCCGTAAAGGGGCTAGGAGCCCCATGCTGGTCGAGTGGGTAGGACGTCGTTCAGCCAACGCCTAATGATCCCCATGTTGTCCAAACGGGTGCCTAGAGATAGATGGCCAATATTTCGTTAAGTATAGAAGCAACTAGGCAAAAGTGCAAGGAGCCCCATGCTGGCCGAGTGGATAAGACGTCGTTCAGCCAAGGGCTAATGAGCCCCATGTTGTCCGAATTGGTGCCTTATGTTACTTGGCCAACATTTGGCTAAGTATAAAAGCAACTTGGCATAAATGCGGGGAGCCCCATGCTGGCCGAGTGGGTAGGATGTCGTTCGTCCAAGGGCTAATGAGCCACATGCTGTCAGAACGGGTGCCTTGAGATACCTGGCCTATATTTGGCTAGGTATAGAAACGACTCGGTAGAGGGCAAGGAGCCCCGTAATGCACGAGTGGGTAGGACTTCGTTCGGCCACGGGCAAATGAGCCCCATGCTGTCTGAACTAGAGCTTTGAGACACTTGGCCAATACTTAGCTAAGTATAGAAGCGACTTGGCAAAGGGGCATGGAGCGCCATGATGGCCGAAGGGGTGGGACGTCGTTCGGCCTAAGCCTAATAAGCCCCATGCAGTCAGAACGGGTACCTTATGATAGCTGGCCAATATTTGGTTAAGTATGGAAGCGACTCGGCAGAGGGGCATGGAGCCCCATATTGGCCGAGTGGCTAAGACGTCGTTTTGGCAAAGGACAATGATATCCATGCGGTCCGAACGGGTGCCTTGAGATACTTGGCCAGTTCTTTGCTAAGTATAGAAGCAACTCGACAGAGGGGCAAATAGCCCCATGCTGGCCGAGTGGGTAGGACGCCGTTCGGCTAATGGCCAATGAGCCCTATGCTGTCCGAACGGGAGCTTTGAGACACATGGCCAATAATTGGCTAAGTATAGAAGCGACTTGGTAGAGGGGCAAGGAGCGCCATGATGGCCGAAGGGGTAGGAAGCCGTTCGGCCAAAGCCTAATGAGCCCCATGCAGTCAGAACGGGTGCCTTAAGATAGCTGGCCAATATTTGGTTAAGTATGGAAGCGACTCGGCAGAGGGGCAAGGAGCCCTATGCTGGTCGAGTGGCTAGGACGTCGTTTGGCCAAGGGATAATGATATCCATGCGGTCCGAACGGGTGCCTTGAGATACTTGGCTAAGTATAGAAGCAACACGACAGAGGGGGAAAAGATCCTCATGCTGGCCGAGTGGGTAGGACGTCGTTCGGTTAAGGGCCAATGAGCACCATGCTGTCAGAACGGGTGCCTTGAGATATTTAGCCACTATTTGGCTAAGCATAGAAGCGACTTGGTGGAGGGGCAAGTAGCCCATTGTTGGCCGAGTGTGTAGGACGTCGTTCGGCCAAGGGCTAGTGAGCCCCATGCTGTCCGAACGGGTGCCCTGAGATACCTGGCCAATATTCGGCTAAGTATAGAAGCGACTCGACATATGGGCAAGGATCCCTATGCTGGCAGAGTGGGTAAGACGCCCCATGATGTCTAAATCGTTGCTTTGAGATACTTGGCCATTATTTGGCTAAGTATAGAAGAGACTCGGCAGAGGGGCAAGGAGCCCCATGCTTGCCGAGTGGGTTGGACGACGTTCGGCCAAGGGCCAATGAGCCCCATGCTGTCAGAACGGGTACCTTGAGATATTTGGCCAATATTTGGCTAAGAACCGAAGCGACTCGCTCGAGGGGCTAGGAGCCTCGTGCTGGCCGAGTGGGTAGGACCTGTTTGACCAAGGGTTAATGAGCCCCATGCTGTCTGAACGGGTACCTTGAGATATTTGGCCAATATTTGGCTCAAAACTGAAGCGACTCGCTACAGGGGCTAGGAGCCCCGTGCTGGCCGAGTAGGTAGGACGCCGTTTGGCCAAGGGCTAATGGGCCCCATGCTGTCCGAACGGGTACCTTCAGATACCTGGCTAATGCTTGGCTAAGTATAGAAGTGGGCGGGCGCGGATGTGTTGTTGTATGCACCGCACCCGGCCAAAGATAAAATTTCTCCTACTCTCTTCTACACTAAAGCAGTATAGTGGAAGTAGGGGTCGTATCCACAGGGAAACAGGGACGAGTTTAGTACTCAGGATGATTCGAAACCTAGATTAAGCTAAGGGCCGAGAAACCTAATTACAAAGGGGGGTTTCAAGTATATTATAAACAAACTAAAACTAACTAGCAAGTAAATAAAATGAGAAATCAATTATGGAAAGATTTTGAATCCGATTAACATCCACTTCAATTCATTATCGATCCTCGAACCTCCACTCTAATTATTTCCATAATTATCTATTGTTGAGAATTAATCTCGCATTCTCCTTATTCTTAGTTGAATAGCACGATCAGCGTGACTATAAAACCCTAACTAAAGGATAACCTAGTCCGATCTGCGTCTAAGTTCAATCCAATAGCAGCAATTAACACAGAGAACCAATAGACCTGCTAATGTCATACACGCGATAAACATTCAACAGTTGATTCAATTTCCCTAAGAAATAACCAAGATGATCAGCATCTAAATTACTCCCTAGTTTGCTACCAATTGATAAAAGAATAAAACAATCCGATTCTATTCTTAAATCTAGCATTAGATTAACTACACAATCAAACTAGTAACGTTCCTAGCATAATTATGCAACAATCATAAATCACAAACATAGAAATTGAACCATAATCAAGGAAAAGAGAAAGAGAGGAAAGATCTCACAATAACGGTTGAAGCTTCATGTTAATTGATCCAAGAACAGTTCAAGCTACAATCCGATAGCAAAAACCAAATCCATAGTTGGAATCCCTAAAAACTAAACTAAGAAATGAAAACTAAAACTAGGAAATGAAAAACAAAGAAATAAGAAATGAAGAACAAAGAGGAACGAAGAAGGAAAGATGAAAAGAGAATCATGAAGAAGGAAGGATGAGGAGAGGAGCTCTCCCCTCAAGCTTGCCACTCCAAGGTCTACATTTCAGCTCTCCTCTTCGTACTTCTCTTCGTCTCCCTCAAAAATTAGGTTTTAGGAAGCATTTAAACCCCGCACAAAATCGTGGCCCCAAGCCGACTTAAGCGTCGCGAGTCGCGACACTGATCGCGAGTCGCAACGAGGACTCTGTCTCCCCGCGCACAAAATGGCTGGCACGCAGGTCGCGAGCCGCGACGAGCATCGCGAGTCGCGAGGAGCAGGGGGTCGCGAGGTGCGACAGCCTCGCGAGTCGCGAGCCCGCTCGTCGTCGGGCGGCGTGCGATGCTGGGCGGGCTCTCGTGCTGTGCGATGGCTAGCGTGCTGCTTGCGTGCGATGGCTGGCGTCCGATGCTTGCGTGGGCGATGCTGCTGGGCCTCGCTGGGCTGGCATGGTTCGCGAGGCAAGCATGCGGTAGTTGGTGGAGCTTGGTTATGCGATGATGCTAGGTAGCACATTGTCGTCAACTAATAACTTGCTTCCGTGCCACCAAGCCATGATGTTGAACTTTCTTGAATCACTCAAGGATAACTTCAATTAAACATCGTTTAATTCCGTTTCTCCTTAAAAGCTCGGAATCTAGAACATTAACACTCATTAACTCACAAAACCCCGAACTTCCGCTAAGGTTGATTTATATGCGAACGTTAACAATTACGAACAAATCCCTTAGCAAAGTGCACCTCAAATATCACAAAAACATCGTATAACTTGAGCGTATCAAGAAGCGACTCTACAGAGGGGCAAGGAGCCCCGTGCTGGCCGAACGGGTAGGACACAGATCGGCCAAGGGCTAATGGTCCCCATGCTGTCCGAACAGGTGCCTTATGTTTCTTGGCCAACATTTGGCTATATATAAAAGCGACTAGGCAGAAGGGCGAGGAGCCCCATGCTAATGTCGTTAGGCCAAGGGCTAATGAGCCACATGCTGTCAGAACGGGTGCCTTGAGATATTTGGCTAAGCATAGAAGCGACTAGGCACAGGGGAAAGGAGCCTCATGCTGGCCGAGTGGGTAGGACGTCATTTGGCAAGCGCAAATGAGTCCCATGTTGTCCGAATGGGTGCCTTGAGATACCTGGCCTACATTTGGCTAAGTATAGAAACGACTCGGCAGAGGGCAAGGAGCCCCGTGATGTACGAGTGGGTAGGACGTCGTTCGGCCACGGGCAAATGAGCCCCATGCTGTCCGAACTAGAGCTTTGAGACACTTGGCCAATACTTAGCTAAGTAAAGAAGCGACTTGGCAAAGGGGCAAGGAGCGCCATGACGGCCGAAGGGGTAGGACGTCGTTCGGCCAAAGCCTAATAAGCCCCATGCAGTCAGAACGAGTGCCTTATGATAGCTGGCCAATATTTGGTTAAGTATGGAAGGGACTCGGCTGAGGGGCAAGGAGCCCCATGCTTGCCGAGTGGGTAGGACGACGTTCGGCCAAGGGCCAAGGAGCCCCATGCTGGCTGAGTGGGTAGGACGTCATTCGGCCAAGGGCTAATGAGCCCCATGCTGTCCGAACGGGTGCCTTGAGATTCATGGCCAATATTCGGCTAAGTATAGAAGCGACTGGGCAGAGGGGCAAGGATCTTATGCTGGCCGAGTGGGTAAGACGCCCCATGGTGTCTGAACCGTTGCCTTGAGATACTTAGCCATTACTTGGCTAAGTATAGAAGGGACTCGGCAAAGGGGCAAGGAGCCCCATACTGGCCGAGTGGGTAGAACGTCTTTCGGCCAAGGGCCAAAGAGCCCAATGCTGTCAGAACGGGTACCTTGAGATATTTAGCCAATATTTGGCTCAGATCTAAAGCGACACGCTACAGGGGCTAGGATCCCCGTGCTGGCCGAGTGGGTAGGACGTCGTTTGGCCAAGGGCTAATGAGCCCCATGCTGTCCGAACGGGTACCTTCAGATACATTGCCAATATTTGGCCAAGTATTGAAGCGACTCGGCAGGGGGCAAGGAGGCCAATGCTGGCCGAGTGGGTAGGACGTCATTTGGGGAATGGCAAATGTGCCCCATGCTATCCGAACGGGAGCTTTGAGATACTTGGCTAAGTATAGAAGTGACTCCGTAGAGGGGATAGGAGCCCCATGCTGGTCGAGTGGGTAGGACGTCGTTCAGCCAACGCCTAATGATCCCCATGCTGTCCGAACGGGTGCCTTGAGATAGATGGCCAATATTTCGTTAAGTATAGAAGCGACTAGGCAAAAGTGCAAGGAGCCCTTTGCTGGCCGAGTGGATAGGACGTCGTTCAGCCAAGGGCTAATGAGCCCCATGCTGTCCGAGTAGGTGCCTTATATTACTTGGCCAACATTTGGCTAAGTATAAAAGCAACTTGGCAGAAATGCGGGGAGCCCCATGCTGGCCGAGTGGGTAAGATGTCGTTCGGCCAAGGGCTAATGAGCCACATGCTGTCAGAACGGGTGCCTTGAGATATTTGGCTAATATTTGGCTAAGCATAGAAGCGACTAGGCACAGGGGAAAGGAGCCCCATGCTGGCTGAGTGGGTAGGACGTCGTTCGGCCAAGCGCAAATGAGTTCCATGTTGTCCGAACGGGTGCCTTGAGATACCTGGCCTATATTTAGCTAAGTATAGAAGCGACTAGGCAAAGGGGCAAGGAACCCCATGCTGGACGAGTGGGTAGGACGTCGTTCGGCCAAGGGCTAAGGAGCCCTTTGCTGTCCGAACGGGTGCCTTAAGATAGCTGGCCAATATTTGGTTAAGTATGGAAGCGACTCGGCAGAGGGGCCAGGAGCCCTATGCTGGCCGAGTGGCTAGGACGTCGTTTTTGCCAAGGGATAATGATATCCATGCGGTCCAAACGGGAGCCTTGAGATACTTGGCCAGTACTTGGCTAAGTATGAAAGCTACACGGCAGAGGGGAAAAGTGCCTCATGCTGGCCGAGTGGGTAGGACGTCGTTCGGTTAAGGGCCAATGAGCCCCATGCTGTCAGAACGGGTGCCTTGAGATATTTAGCCACTATTTGGCAAAGCATAGCAGCGACTTGGCGGAGGGGCAAGTACCCCTATGTTGGCCGAGTGTGTAGGACGTCGTTCGGCCAAGGGCTAGTGAGCCCCATGCTGTCCGAACGGGTTCCCTGAAATACCTGGCCAATATTCGGCTAAGAATAGAAGCGACTCGGCAGATGGGCAAGGATCCCTATGCTGGCAAAGTGGGTAAGACGCCCCATGATGTCTGAATCGTTGCTTTGAGATACTTGGCCATTATTTGGCTAAGTATAGAAGGGACTCGTCAGAGGGGCAAGGGGCCCCATGCTTGCCGAGTGGGTAGGACGACGTTCGGCCAAGGGCCAATGAGCCCCATGCTTTGAGAACGGGTACCTTGAGATATTTGGCCAATATTTGGCTAAGCACCGAAGCGACTCGCTCGAGGGGCTAGGAGCCTCGTGCTGGCCGAGTGGGTAGGACCCGTTTGGCCAAGGGTTAATGAGCCCTATGCTGTCCGAACGGGTACCTTGAGATATTTGGCCAATATTGGCTCAAAACTGAAGCGACTCGCTACAGGGGCTAGAAGCCCCGTGCTGGCCGAGTGGGTAGGACGACTTTTGGCCAAGGGCTAATGAGCCCCATGCTGTCCGAACGGGTACCTTGAGATATTTGGCCAATATTTGGCTCAAAACTGAAGCGACTCGCTACAGGGGCTAGGAGCCCCGTGCTGGCCGAGTGGGTAGGACGCCGTTTGGCCAAGGGCTAATGAGCCCCATGCTGTCCGAACGGGTACCTTCAGATACCTGGCCAATATTTAGCCAAGTATTGAAGCGACTCGGCAGGGGGGCAAGGAGGCCCATGTTGGCCGAGTGGGTAGGATGTCGTTTGGCGAATGGCTAATGTGCCCCAAGCTATCCGAACGGGAGCTTTGAGATACTTGGCTAAGTATAGAAGTGACTCCGTAGAGGGGCTAGGAACCCGATGTTGGTCGAGTGGGTAGGACGTTGTTCGGCCAACGCCTAATGATCCCCATGCTGTCCGAACGAGTGCCTTGAGACAGATGGCCAATATTTCGTTAAGTATAAAAGCGACTAGGCAAAAGTGCAAGGAGCCCCTTGTTGGCCGAGTGGATAGGACGTCGTTCAGCCAAGGGCAAATGAGCCCCATGCTGTCCTAATATGCCTTATG